>JASDQU010506959.1:38010-48287 GCA_032191745.1 Picea mariana
ATTGTGACTATTTACACAGGGAAGGTTTTTTACCATTGGAAGTGATTAATCTTCTATGGTGTTTGGTTTAAATACCCATTGAAAAGACCATGAGTAGATTATCATTTTCCCCTTATGCTAAAAAACACAAACAAAAAAAACTTCAAAGTTGCGCTCACAATATTGGAGTATGCTGATGTTGTAACAAACTTATCCTCTTTCCAACCATAACTCTGATAGGGTTTCACAGAATTTTAGGGTATGAGAAGAACTCTACCATGATCTAAGATTCATGAATGGTGGAACAATGCCCTTAGGGATTTTTCCCAATTTTGAATCAACCTAAATCATCACAAATTCGATCCGAACAAATACTTCGAAGTTGCACTCACAATATTGGAGTAAGCTAATGTTGTAACAAACAAAACCTCTTGCCGACCATGATTTTGATAAGATTTTCACAAAAAATTCAGGCACGAAGATAATTTTACCATGATCCTAAATTATGCATGGTGGAACAATGCCTTTAGGGACTTTTGTCCAATTTTTAATTAACCCAAATATTCAAAAATTCGATCTGAGTTCTAGAGTGATGAGAACTCTAACTTTTTATATCATTGAATTTTAACAATTAAAGAAAAGTTTACTACAAGATTTAGTTATATTATCTCTATTTATTTAATTAAGACAATTTAGTAACTAACATAATTAATAATTAATAATAGTTAATATCTTAGTGAAATTTTACACCCACGTCTACAAAAATAAAGTCCWAGTTAAAGAGCGGCCAAATTACATTTATCATTGTTGATGATTGAAACATTGCTATATACAATTTGGAAATTAAAAGCACAACATGTGTCATTATCTTTCCTTACCACTATTTCATTTTTTGCACATTACAAATACCATCATATTCCTAAAATATATTGATTTTCCCATGTTCTTAAATGATAATTACTTGTGTTAGATGAATAAGTGGTTAAAGACAAAATTGACGTTTGGGTTGACCCTCCCTGTATATCCTTAGTTGCTTGCATGATTGTTTGTTGTCAAACATAGCTATTTCTAAGTTATGTTATGCAAATAGTATTTGATGCTTAATGGCTATTGTATGTGTTCTCTAACTTTTCCTTACACTTATAGATGAGCTTCTTTAGTAGAGGAAGTGTTGGCAGAGGAAACAGGGGAAGAGGGAGAAGGCCTAGTGATTCATGGGGAAATAGAAGACTTCGTTTCTCAATCCATTTTGATGTTGATTATGAGGAATTCAATTAACTCTTGCAAACTTGTTTCCTTAACTTAGTAGGAAAACGATCTTTTCAACCACATCCTCCACCTAAAATACCACCCTTCCAACATCATCATAGTATTTCTAGTATTTTGGATCAACCACATGTTTCCTTACCCCCTGAGATCCCAACCAATGATGGTTGGGATGATGTTGTAACTTGTTAATCCTCCTCAAAATCAAGCTCATGGATGGCCAACAGTTTCGTTACCATTACCTCCTCCTCCACCATCTAAACGACATGCCCTACATATTAAATCAACAACATCTCGTGCCCATTCAACTCAACCATTAAAGAAGCTAAAATCCCACATGCAAGAACTAGATCCTACCAAAGGCAAGCAGATTGTCAATTCTGTCAACTCTGATCAATCCGTAACTTCCTTGCATTTTGTTACCTCTCACTCCCATCATCCCAAGCACAAAGATAAGAATATTTATTTTGGGGACATTCATCCAAAAGCGTCAACAACAAGAGGTAAAACACCAATGAATGAGGATTTAGAATTCATAAAGCCAACATAGTCACAGGGAAGTGAACAAAGAAAAAATGACTCTCATAAGAAATATGACTTCTAATGTTATTCATGTTATTTCATGGTTTCATTGTTGGGACATATATGATTATTTTTTGAGACAGTGGTTTGTTTGGACAGATTGATCACCCACTATTTTTAGATATTCCTAAAACAGTATTTTCTGGGCAGCTTGATGATATATTTATTTTGACATGTTTATGACAACTTTTGACTTAAACTGTAATATGATATATTTAATTTTGATAAATATATTTGAATATTTGGGAGTCACAAGGATGTTTACAAATATTTTTATGAGTTGATTGAGATATGTTCTATGTCGATGACTAAGAGAATGTTTGATGACATTAATTTATATCTATTTTTCAAGGAGGAACAAGGGGGATATTTTGGAAAATTAAACAAAAGGTCAATATGGGGTCCCACCTATTAGTTAATATTTATTTTATCCTTATCATTAATTATTATTATTACTCAATTATGAGTTGTCCCCGTTAACTAATATTAGTTAATGATTCAACTAAAAGTAGTTGAACTACTCGAACTACTTTTGAGAGAATAAAAGCAGAACTCAAGGGACAAGTAAAGGAGAGAATGATAGAGAGAACAAATCCGATAAGGTTTACTCTTGCTTCCTAAGTGAGATTACATTTCTACTTCATTCACTTCTAAGCTACTTAAAGGATAAGAATTTATTGTTGATAGCAGCATCCTACTGAAGGTGGCAATAAGGAGAATCAAGAAGTATTGATTATTGATATACTTCACCTGGATGATCATCTATTTCTGATAGTTTGTGGGTTCTTATTAGATTTTTGAATTTATTTTCAGTACTAATTATGAATTTTATACAGAGTCTAGACAGTGGCAATTGTGGTAATCATTTAAGCTTTGTTTCAGTCTTGATTTTTACCTACAGACACCAGTTGTCTATGTATGATGTAACATACCATGTTTAACTTCCAAGTCTCATTTTGGTCCTTACCCTTTGGTTATGAAGAATGTTCTTGGCTATATTTCAGAATTGAATAAATAAAAATATGTGGATGGTTTTGCAGTCTCATTTTTGAGTCATTATGTATCTTTACATCAGATTTCCATTTCTATAACTGTTCTTCTTAAATATGAAAGTTTATGTTACAAGCATGTTAGTTTTCTTTGATATATCATATTCTTTTAAAAGATAGCATTAGTCCCAAGGACATTATTTCTTGAGGATTAATTGAACTTTTTTCAAAGAGGCTATAAACAAAAGGTAACAATCCCGACTATTTTATTCTAGCCAAGCAAAATTTGAAGATGTTGGTATTTGGATAATCCATTCCATTTCATCAACATGTTCTTTGTGTAGGTTTCATGGTTTCACCCAAAATTAACATGGTATCAAATCTTGTAAAGATAAACATTGATTTACTTCACATGGTATCAGAGTCCACAGGTTTCTAAGAGCAAGGCACATAGGTACTCATTTGTAGGTACATAAAATTGCAACAATTAGAAAGAATGGAATTTTCGAGGTCAACACTTCTTACACCACATAATTATTTTGAGTGGAAGACAAAGATTCTAATTATTATTAGAAGTATAGGATTATACCAAATAACAATGGCAACATAAGCAGAACYTGATTTTTTCGATAAGAAAAATGATTTTCTCMATAGATAAGATATGGATTTCGGACTTATCTGCATGTCTATTTCTCCTAAAGTTCAATATCATGTTGAATCACTCTCAACTACAAACTAAGTATGGACAAAATTGGAGGTCATATTCARGATAAAGGAACAATCTGAAGAATGCATGTGGGAGATTGATAAGACAAAGCCAATAGAAAACCCATTGAAAGTAAATGCATCTCAAGAGCCAAATGAAGAGACTTTTTCACATCCTCTTCTCCTAGACATTCAAGATGATGTCTCCTCTAGTTCATATTAGATTTCATATCTGATTTTTGAATCAGATTTGGAAGACCGTGAGCATGTATATGATGAGCCACATCATATTCCCAAGTGGGCACAATCCATCCTACCGACAACCAATTATCTTGTATATGATCTTACGGACCCGAGGAGGATGAGATCCTTGTTTGAGGAGCCTTCTCATGCACTCATAGACACAAAATATTTAATAATTCCCATGCATTACTACATGGTTCTGACATCCTACCCTCTAGCCTATGCAGAGGATGAAGGGAGTCCATATTGGAAAACTACCATAAATGAAGGGGATTTGGATCTTCCTCTTTCCAATAAGAGAAAGTGGATATATGTGGACTAATGCAAGAGCATATTTCAAATTAAACTCAGTAATTGACCTCTAGAAGGTCTTAGGAATTTATGAGAGGAAGTTGGTTTCCTCATTATTATGGAAGCTTGTAATTTGTTTATTTTCCTAAGTTGTAATAGTTCTAGAATAGTTCCAAGTGTGTTTGAGCACTTTTCCATGTAATGTAACATAATGGTTTGTTTTATATAGGAATTTGAAGGAGTTAGAAAATATAGGGTGAGTTATTTGGATTCAATCCTATTCAAGGAAACAAATAAGTTGTTATTGATAGAAGTAGAGGATTTTATTTAGTTTTGAGGATACGATTCGATCTCTATGATTGGAATTGATTTTCCTTTTATTTGTATAAATAAAACCCTGAGTGTGAAAATGCAACAGAGTAGGAGTAATGAAGATAGAATATTGTTTATGAAAACTTGTTGTACTGCTCAAATTCTCCTGTCCATTGATTGATTTTATCTCCCGGCTCAATTCACTGCATGTTGTTAATGTTTCTACTCATTCTGGTTTTGACAAGATCAATAAATTGTATGTAGTAATGAAATCACATAAGGTAAAGTTTGATTCCCGGACTCATTTGAAGAGTAAATATAATGGAATAACTACCTTTAGAGGACTCTAAATCTAGTAGAATAGTTATCTTTAGCAATTTCTAGTTAACTAGATTGGGTGTTAACCTTCAAATAAATAAGTGTTTTATTTCCCCCGGTGGCTAATGGGACAATTAACAGATCATCAATTAACAGACTTTCAAATTCTATCAACTGGACTGAAGTTAAACGTGAAAGGTGCATTATATATCTCGAGGCCCAGTGGGCTAGTGACTGTGTGTTTATTTTTGGATCTGGTGGTTCGATGAGAAGAGACAATCCAATGGTCTAGTGGGACTGGTGGTCGGCTATCAAAGTAGTGTATTTGGAGAATTATTCCATGGTGGCACGATGGTTTTGGTGGCCATTTGACATCAATGTTATGTGATGGGAATTCGGTTGATAGAAGTGCCAAATGACAAATTTCATGACTATTAAAATCATTGTTAATTGATGGAAATTTGTGATAAAAGATATTGAATCTAATCCTGGTTGGTGTCAATTTTGGTATCAGAGCGGAAGCTACTAAATGTTAAGTAAAGTCAAGAAATGGAGTTTAAAGAAAGAGGAATAGGAAGAGCCGGTCAAGGGAGACCTATCTCAAATGCAATAGTAATTAAAGAAATGAGAAATCTTCATGCATGGTTGAAATATATGGAAGATTCGTAAAGAAGAGGTGTTGCACAGGAGATGTCAGTGAAAGAGAGGAGGAATCTTTAGAAGAGGAAGAAGAGCCTGAAAAAGAAGGTGTTGAAGAAATATTGGTTAGGGTTGAAAGGTAAGTTCATGCCTAGAGATTATCAACTTAATATTTTTAGACAAATCAAAAATATGAAGTAGAGAGGTATGTCAGTTAAAGAATACACTGAAGAGTATTATAGATTAAATATTAGAGTTGGTCATATAGAATAAAATCAAGAAAAATTTGTTAGATATCATAATGGACTAAGATATGAGATTCAATATGAAATTGGAATTTTATCTTCAAGAACTATTGAGGAGGCATATTAGTTCACTCTAAAGGAAAAGGAAAATTTATAAAGGAAACAAATTCAAAGAGGAAGAAGTTGAATTCCAATAAGAGGCAGAGGAAAACAAAGTGACAGAGGAAGATTTCTAGCTCAAAAAGAGGAAGTTAGAATTTCACACCAACAAAAACGTTCATCAAGAGGTGGCTATTTTAGAGGAAAAATAACTTATCAAAGAGGCATGGGTTCTCTTATCGGATATTTTAGATGTAATAAATTTGGGAATAGATCTTATGAGTGTTCATAAAACACTTCCATAAGTAGAGGAAGTACAAATGGTGTGCAGGTTGAGAAAGAAAGTGTGGAGTCACCTATGCATGAGATTGCACCAAAAGTTGGAAATTCTTTGTTGATGAAGAAAGCATTGTTGATGTTGATAATGAGAGGGGGGGTGAATCAGTATCAAGTACAATTTATCACTTTCTAAAATTTAACCTTTCAATCAAGTAAATGCATCCCAATATACAATAAAGAGAAGAAGAAGAAATACACAGTGCACAACATATTTACATGGAAATCCGCATAATTGTTTTCTTATATAATAAAAATATTACATTCATAGGAAGCTACAACTTTCAAGATTCTCCAACACCAACTGGAAGGAGGTAGCAACCCCCTAGTTTACAGGCTCCAACCTGAAGGAATCTACAACTCCCTAGATTCTCTAGCTTCAACTAGAAGGAGGCTCCAACCCCCTTTCCTTTCCCCTTCATTTCACCCTTAAATATATAAGAGAATAAACCTATCACTATCATTGTCATTGTCTCTGTCACTATCATTGATACATCACCATCATCAAACTGGGTCCACTTAGAAACTGAGTCCACATAGACTGTCATTGTCATTGCCATTGTTTCTGTCACTATCATTGATACATCAAAATTGGGTCCACATAGAAACTAGGTCCACGTAAATATCCTAGGTCCACATGGATCCACATATAAACCCCAAGAACCACATGAAACTTATGCCAATATCTATCATTGATACACCTCAAATCATGTGTCGAAATTTCCAAAATACGAGCCTTAAATCATGTGCCAAAATCTCCAAAATATGAGCCTCAAATAATGTGAAAAAGACAAACCCTAAATCATGTGGGTCCACATAGAGATCCTAGGTCATCAATCCTTCCTCAAATTTACCATCAAGAGAGAAACACCTTACATACCATATCTAACCCATAAAAATGATCAAAACATCTTAAACATACCTTTCATAAGAGCTATGTATCCTCCTTGTACCTTTTCCACCCCACTTGTGCGCCACTCCTCTTGTGAAAAGAGATCACAAGATTGAATACACTAAAAATGTGAAAATCCATCCTATATTTATAGTATTTTTGTCCCTATTTTTTAGTTTATGGGCTGACCTGGTTGAATTGTCCTCAATTTTTTGGTTGGGTTGTCAGACGAAAAAATTCATATCTCCTCATTCCTAGGGAGTTAGAGGGACTTCCATATACCGTTGGAAAGGTATAGAAATAATATTTCCAACCATGTAACTTGTTATTCCATTTGATTTATTTATGGAGGGTAAAAATTCCCTTAAATATAGGGTATCCAAATTGACCACAAATCATGCTTTCAACAGTCTCCATATTTGCAATCTTGATCTTGGACATTTGTAGGCTTCTTCACTTTATTGTAGGGGATTCTCGACCACACCTCTGGGGATTCTTGTGGGATTCTTCAAAGAATCTTCCCATGAGGGCCATGCTTAAAGCTACGCCATAAGGGGACCAATTTGGAGACTCCTTCAAGTAAACCCATAGGAGTCTTCATGCTAATGACTGACTTTAAAATCAATGAAAACACCATTCAACAATTGAAACCAGTCAAGGAGATCAAATAAACTACATAGAGAAATCCACTCTTCATAACTATATGTAAAGACAAAGGTAAATGTTGTAAAGTTATTATTGATAGTGGCAGTTTTGATAATTTGGTGTCTATAGAAATGGTTGAAAAATTGGATTCGAAGAAGACAATACACCTAATTCCATACAAAGTGTCATGATTGCATAAGGGACATCAGATGATGGTCTATGAGTAGTGTGAAGTGGATTTTTAGATTACAAGATACAAGTATAAGTTACTTTGTGACATTATGTCTATGGATGTGTGTCATATTTTGTTGGGTAGACCTTGGCAGTATGATAGAAAGGAAAAACATTATGGAAAGAGAAACATATACATTTTTGAGAAGGATGGAGAGAAGCACACACTCTTACCATAAAAATATGAAGGTGCAACTGAAGAAGTCATCCCTACGGTACCTATAATCAGTGGAAAGGAATTTATGCAAGAAAAAAAATGAGGAGGTACATTTTTCTTTAGTTGGTAAACCCAAGGTAATTCTTACTAGCACAAATTTAGATTATTTTCTTGAAGAAGTTAAAGTTTTGCTGGATGAGTTTGTTCATATTGTGGTTGATGAATTTCCAAGTGGGTTACCTCCCATAAGAAGCATCAGTCATCACATAGATTTGTTTCTAGGGACCAATCTTCCTAATAAGGTATAATATTGAATGACTCCAAAGGATAATGAGGAGATTGGAAATCAAGTACAAGAGTTGTTGGATAAGGGCCTAATCAGGGAAATTTTGGATCCATGTGATGTTCCTACAATGTTAAGTGCAAAAAAATATGGAGGATGGTGAATGTGCATAGATTCCAAAGCCATAAATAAAATCACAACCAAGTACAAATTTACATTACCCTGTATTTATGATTTGATGGATTGCTTGAGTGGTGCTAAATATTTTTCAAAATTAGATTTGAAGAGTGGGTATCATTAGATAAGAATTAGAGAAGGATATGAATGGAAAACAACTTTAAAAACAAATTTTGGGTTATATGAATGGTTGGCAATGTCTTTTGGACTAACAAATTCTCTTAGCACTTTTATGAGGTTGATGGATGAAGTGCTTAAGGATTTTATTGGTAATTTTTTCATAGTTTACCTAGATGATATCTTGGTCTACATTCATTCTAGAGAAGAACATTTGAGATATTGGTTTTGAATAAATTGCAAAAAGAAAAGATAGTAATCAATATGAAAAAGTACAATTTTTTGAAGACATAATTAGTGTATTTGGGTTTTGTGATATCAAGATATGGCTTGAAGACAGGTCAAGAAAAGGTCAAGGCTATAGTAAATTGGCCTACCCAAAGGAGTATTTTTTAGGGAAGAAGCTTTCATGGTTTGGCAAGTTTTTATAGAAAGTTTATCAGAAATTTTAGTGGAATATGTGCTCCAATTATGGATACAATTAAAGGAAGAAAACAACCATTTAAGTGGACATAAGCAATTGATAAGAGTTTTAAATTATTGAAGCAGAAAATTACAGAGCATCCAATATTAGCATTACCATATTTTAATAAACTCTTCCAGGTTGAATGTGATGCAAGTGGGACAACTATAGGTGTTGTTCTAATTCAATAAAGAAAACCTATTGCTTACTCTAGTGAAAAATTAAATGAGGCCAAACAAAAATATTAGTCATACGATATATAATTTTATGTCATTATTCAAGCATTTAAGAAATGGAGATATTACCTCATGCCTAAGGAATTTGTTCTTTATACTGATAACCATGCCTTGCAATTTATCAACAGTCAAACAAAATTAAGCCAGAAGCATGTTAAGTGGGTTCAATATTTGTAAAATTTTACCTTTGTTATCAGACATATAAGTGGGAAGTCAAATAAGGGAGCAAATGAATTAAGTAGAATCAATTTAATTTTTCATGAGTTTCAAGTGAATGTATTAGAATTTGATGATTTGAAAGAGATGTATAAGGATGATGCAGATTTTAAAGATGCTTATGAAGCATGTGAGAATTTAGTAAGCAGAGATGGAAGTCCATGGTTAGATTCCATGACACAAGAAGGATTGTTGTTCAAAGGAAGAAAATTATGTCTTCCAAGATGTTCCATGAGGGAAAATGTGTTGAAGGAAAATCATAGTGGAGGATTATCAGGACATTTTAGACAAGACAAAACCTTTGCTCAGTTAAGTGCATTTTGTTTCTGTTTTGGTATGCAATATGATGCTAAAATATTTGTTGAAATATGTAGGGTATGTCAATATGCAAAGGGAATGAATTAGAATGTTGGATTGTATCAACTATTACCAATTCCAAGCAGACCATGAGACTTTATAAGTATGGACTTTGTGTTAGGATTTCCAAGAACAAAGAAAGGTAATGATTCAATTTATGTGGTTGTTGATAGATTCTAAAAAATGGCACATTTTATAGCTTGCAAAAAGAAGAGTGATGCAACTAATATTGAAAATTTATTCTTTAAAGAAGTAGTCAAATTGCATGGATTGCGAAAAAGTATTATTTATGACAGAGACACAAAATTTGTGGGTCATTTTTGGAGAACTCTATGGAAAAAATTAGGAACCAACCTCAATTTTAGCTCAGCATACCACCCACAGACTGATGGGAAAAGAGAGGTGGTAAATAGGAGTTTGGGAAATATTTTAAGGTATTTGGTAAGTGAACATACCAAACAGTAGGATCAGGTACTTGCACAGGAAGAGTTTGCATATA
>JASDQU010506960.1:14623-31969 GCA_032191745.1 Picea mariana
CTATGCTAATCATAGAGACCTTTGGCTCTCCTTATAGTTTCCTCCAATGTCTTGGGATCATCATACTATATATTATCACTAATAAACAATGGCAGCCCACTCAAGTACCTCTGAATCTTAACATGTTCATCCTTGATGAAGAAAACATATTTTAGTAGCTCTAGAAATATACTCTCATACTGATCTATGGTCATGCTCCCAAGATTGTGTTCGAATAACTCCTTCATTTTCTTGTCATAGTAAAGTTTGGTTACGTATTTATTTTGAAAATACCACTTGAACTCCCTCCAAGTAACATTTCTCTCATCAGTATGTTGCACTTGCACAAACTAGTCCCACCACATTGACGCTTTTCCCTTGAGCTGGTAGATGGAAACTCTCTCTTCTGCATGTGAAGAGTAATTGTGTAACTGAAAGTACTTCCTCATGCCCAACAACCAGGTCTATGCATTTTCATCCTTCTTGTGTTCACCATAAAAAGTATGAGGCTTAATATTATTCATTTCCCCATGTATCTCATCCACCCAAGACCTCCTCTTATGTTTTCTGACAAGAGATGGGCTTGAACTATTGCGTGTTCTCCCAGCTGAATGTCTTGGAGAGTGATGGTGATGGTTGTTAACACTTCTTGTTTTTCTTCTTTCATCATGAGACACGTGTCTCCTTTATCTTCTTGACTCGGTCTCCTTATCCATCTTTTTCTCAATTATGTCCAATCTCTGTAGCAACTTGATGTTGAAGCCATCTTGTTTCTCCTTAGATTTCATAAGCCTATCATTATTTGCTTTATAACTTTGGACATCCTTTTGCAATGTTTTTATGGTCCTTACCAAGTTCATGCTTTATTCTTTGCCTTCGCTATGTCCATTTGAATATGTACCCTCATAACCTATATTTTCATACATGCTTCTAACCTCATCTTCATGGGTATGGGTTCTGTGTGCATATTCCACACTTCTGATCTATGCGCTAATTCCATTCTTTTCAAATTGTTGTTGACTCTGCAAAATGTGCAGGAAACAAGACTTGTTAGACTCAATAATTTATGAAAACCATAATTACTATGCACATTATGTTCCATAAGTATATCAAAATCCTTTCTTTTGATTCCTGGTGAATTTAATAGCCTAATTCAAAATTCTGGGTGAATATTTGGACTCCTCTGTCCAGAACTTTTCCTCCTCTTTTCTCTCAGTTTCTTTCTTTAAAATCTCATGTGTATACCAATTATGTGTTATACACCCATATTCATCATGTGTGTATGCTATACACTCACAATACCAACCGCACATACAATGCACCAATATTCAGTGTGCACAGTTTCTATATCGGGAACTAATATTTACCACACTTAACTTTTGGGTTTCACGCATCGTTATCTAGTGCATACAATGTTTGTGTCGCACTCTAATATTCCACACAAATTACAACTTTTCTCTGCGTCGTTCCAACATTCACTGTGCACCCTCTCACACCTAATACTCAATGCACGTCTCTAATTCTGCTCCAGGCAGAGCCAATATTCCACATGCACGCACTACCCACCAACAATATGCAATGCTCATATTCAACATGGGCTCACTGCACATCACCAATATTCAATGTGCGTGCCATGCACACTATTCTTTTTCACACACCCATCAATTATGCATGGCGCCCATATTCATCGTGCACGTATTGCACTCCCATATTATGTGTGCTCCACAAGTTCTACACCTTGCAAAACTCTAATATTCAGTGCGCACATACCAGACACCGATATTTTGCGCGCATCACAGATCTGCACCGCGCAGTGCCAAAATTTAGTATGCACACACTGCACACCAATACTTAGCGTACGCAAGTCCATTCTTCACTCAACTAATTTTTTTCCATATCTTTAGCATGCGACCACCATGACCATCATAAAAATTCCCACCTCACCAACTTCATGTTGATATCTGGCCCATACAAGTCCAATATTGAAACAAAATTTTTTATACCACTTTGTAATGTCCCCAACTCTACTCTGGTCCATGTCACATCAAAATTTTGACTTATGATACCACTATGTAACTTTCCCCATTACCAGTAGTCCCGAAAATCTACACCATACCATAAGATAACGTGTCAGTCCCAAGATGGATCATGCCACTCTATTTCTCTTGTCTAATACTCAATCTTTCTTCTATGGAAGAAACTCATTGAGACCAATAGAGCACACATTGACCAACCTTTTGCCTCACATGACAACTATGTTCTAACAATCCTATGTGCACAACTGATATAATGTCGGGCATGACAATTGTTCCTCGACACGCATGACCTCTCAGGCCTCACACTAGAACCTATTATAACTATTGATGAAAAATAATTGATAGGTAACAATTATAATAACTGAATGAACTCATAATTACAACTACACGCGCAACTGTTCTTGATTCGTGCACAGAGTTGGTCCCAATTATGCGCGCAGACTATTTCCCTGTGTGCGCGAGAATTCAAATCTCATCTCATCATCTCTTGACCAATACCATGATATTAGCCAACAAGAACTCTTAATAGATGCCCTAGACATAGAACAATTATGCATAACTAACAAATACATGCACAACCCAACATAATTATGTATTGATTCCATAAATAGAAATAGCATAGCATTGACATGTTTAAACAACATATAAACTCACATAACTATCATGGCCCATGCTCTGCATATGCAACAAACATGTATATCTACAACATATATAGTCCATGCACAAATATACATATATACAACTGTAACACATAATATGTTTAACATGTATATGCACATTACTCTGAGAATAATACACATAAGAAGACACTTATATTTTTTCGTAATCCACAAACTGTGCACAGACCTCTAACTTTCCTCCCAACTATAGACTATGTCGCTAAAAACCTCTTAGCAACAAGTCACTCCAGAGATGGGGCTTAAACTCCACCAAGGAAAATGATTCCTAAGCTAAGATAAGGTCTATCAAAAGTCCAAAACATTCAGACAAAGGTGTGCCCAACACCAGCAAACAGACTATAGTCCCTCATTCCCCACTTTCATGTCCTTCCCTAGGAAGTGTACCCCTTCTCTGGTTCATAATCCTTCAATTGCTTCACTTCCCTTCTGGGGCTTCAACAACAAGCCAGAAAGAATGCCTCAGAGCCATGTAGCTACAACTAGGCACCTTGGGAAAACAATTCTCGTCATTTCTCTCGATGGAGAGAATGCTTACGGTCATGACAACCCGCTTCTTCAGTAGCACACCGGCCTGACAACCCACTTATTCAATAGCACACAGGCCTTCCCAAGTATAGGGTTATTTGAATTCGATGATAATAGGTTACAACAAGATATATATGCTTAATAGAGGAAATTCGGTCTTAATGATGAAGGAATGAGTGAATTCCCTCGAAATACACTAAGGCTCAACAATATATTTGCATGACTAAAATTAAACACATGTTACCTTAAGAACTATCTTTGCTCCACTTGGTGACTCATTCCCACCCCTTAGGAACTTAGGAAATATATATATATATATATCCCAAAAATTATACTTTTGGAAATATTATTAAAATATTCCCTCTTCCTAATTATTAGCCCCTTTTCCTTTTCCAGTGGAGTTTAAGCCCCACGTCTCTTTTTGTCTGATTGGTTTGTGCACAGTGATATGTTTTCATCAATTATCTAAGTGTCATTACATTTTACAAAGATAGGCTCACTGGAATTTTATCATCATGGCACACTTATCTAGGTGTGCGCAAAACTATGAAATGGGCATGCACCCTCCCTTGGTGTGCGTGCAAACTCAACACTTGTTGCACTAATAACCACACAGGAACTCCGGCCTCAAAATACATATATACAAAGGCTCTCTGGACCCAAAACATCATGGCTACAAAGCTCGGTATGATGTGCACTTCAAGACGATCGTCATGCACTTCCTCAAGTGTGTGTAAACTATGAAATGGGCATGCACTCCACCTTTTGTACGCACGTACAAAAACATAACCCAAAACTAAGTGTTGACAACTAACTGACTTATATGTTCATATACATTCACAAATTGGGGTTCAAGCTAGGGGTATTACATATAAACCATTATTGAATATATAAACAATTACATCAATAAACTAAATATATTATACACAGTAAACACCATGTGATTTCACATAAGAACACTTATTTTTTATGTAAATCACCAATTGTGTGCAAACCTCAGACGTTCCTCCCATCCATAGAATCTGTTGCTCATACAATTTCAGCAGCAGGTCACCCTCGATATGATACTATAACTTCACCAGGGAAGGCTTCATAAGCCAAACTTTGGTTTATACTCAACAATTAATCTCAGGTCAAAGTGCTAATTATTGCAACTAGCCTACAAACTCTCATTTCTCACACGTCTATCCCACCCCATGAAGTGTGCCCCTTATCTTCTCAACAGTACTTGGCTGCCCCACTTCCCTTTTAGCGCTTCAACAACAGACTAGACAGAAAGTCTCAGAGCCCTATAGTTATTTCCTCGCACACCAGCAAACAGTCTTCGACAATTCTCCCACAAGAGAGAGAGACGTTCCACGAGCCTGAAAACCCACTTCTTTAGCTTACACGGGCCTTTCCACCCCCTCTTTACTTCCAAAAATATTAGTAATATTTTTACCCTCATCCCTCCCTAGATCTTTCCCCATACCATATATGAGAACATAATGACGAAATTCCCCGAAAATATATTAAGTTTCCCAATATATATGCATGTCCCCTACTAGACACTTGTATTCATGAAGCTTCATGAGCTCCACTTGTATATGTTCCCCCACTCTTGGAACTTAGATTATATATTAAAATAGTATTTCCTTGAATCAAGCCCCCTTGACTTAGCTCTTAGTCTTAGACCCATATCCCCCTTTCCTCTAGTGGATTTCTTGGTCCCCCGTACTCTTTCGTTTGATTGGTCTACAACAACAATGTTTTTATTATAAATATGAATGATACAAATTACAAAGATATTATAATCATATAGGAACTATGGCCGCAAAACATATGACATGATGACACTTAGGCCCAAAATATCTTGGCTCACCAGCCTACCTGTCCAATTACATGTTGGGGTTCGACCTAGGGGTATTACATTTCTTGGAAAAGGGATGACAATAAGGGAGAACATTGTGAGGAAGATTTCCAGGGACCGGGGGAATGGAATGATCATGGGTGTTTTGGGAAGGGGGAAGTATTTTGGGATTTTTAAAAATAGATTGGTGTTGGGAGGCAAGATATTGGAGGTTGGGATGCATAGTAGGTTAGGGATCTCAACAGATTAAATGGAATGGAGTTGGGAAATAATGCCAAAATGATCGTTTTTTAGTATCTTTTCCATTCAGTGGGAACTGATGATATCAGAGAAGCCTGTCAAAATGGCTCGTAACTTATAAACATGTTCCTCCTATTGGAATTGCATAGTTAAGTCCTTAAAATCCATGGTGATGGGGCCTAGTGTGCGTAACCATACAACACCTAGCATGATGTCACAACCGCCCATATTGATAGAAAACATATGAAAATTTAGGTGGAACTGACCAATTTATAGGTGCACATTTTCACAACACCCCCCATGATCCAAATTTATAAATGGACCAAAATGAAACACAAATTTATAACAAAAACACAGAGATACAACGAAACTTGACTTCTATTAATAAATGAACTATGTTGAACTGTAAACAAATGCAGAATGAAACAAACAAATGCATTCGCTAGAGCGCATTATAATGAGGATGAAAGGAATTTTCATCATAAATTAATAATGAGGAAACCCTAAACATCCAAAAACCTAACCCTAGGAGAAGAAACACCAACAGGCTTGTGGGCCCCGATGGGGTTAGTTGGTACACCAACTTCCCGTGGTCATAATTATTGCTTACAATCTTCGCTTGGCACACTTGATATCCCGTTGGAAAGGTCTAGCCAAGAAGTGGACATTTCGGTTGGCCTAGACATGCCTTCGGCTATTATATGGACGCTAACGCGCCTAGAAAACGTTTTTTAGGGCCTCAAAACAACCTCAGAAGTTCAGGACCCTAAAATGTGTAGAAAAACTGCCAAAATGGAAAATTGTGCATTGAGCCAATGGAATAGGTGGGTGGCCACCGATATCCACCTAGATCACCCCACATTTCATGGAACTACCATTTGTAATCATGATTTAAAAATTCTTGACTGCATAGATATAACAATTGGTCTCTTGGGAAATGTGGTGATGAATAAAATTATGGGTGTTGCTATTGTCAACTAGGATGATGAATTTCCTATGCTTAATGTAGACAATTAACTTGAGAGTTTGGGGAGCAGAAAAACTATTGAGGGCGTTCATAAAATCAACAATTCAACTTTTGGTGGATTAGAGGGATAGGTAGAATCATATGCTTGGGGTATCTCTTCAACATGGGGAGCATCGACATCCTCATCAGAAAAATCCTCAGAAATGGTCATAAAAAACTTATGTTCCTTACACTTGTGCCCCGAAAAATATTTGTCATCACAATTATAGAAAAGACCCTTAAGTTGGAATTCAACACTTTTTTACCATATTAATTGTTGTATCTTGAAAAGAGTGGTAGAAGGAGCAGGATTAGTGGGTCTAGGATGAGGAATAAAGAAGGGTTTCCAATTTTCGGAAGAGACTACATGATGTTCTTCTTTGACATGTTGAGTAGCTTCCAATCAAGTCTGGGGGTGATCCATTAGGACTTGGGATCAGGTGTCTCCTTTAGGCCACTGATAAAGCATTCCCTAAAGAAGGCATTAGACATGTCATACATTATGAAAGCCAATTTCTCAAAGTTGTCAATATAGTCTTCCACTATGCCAGACTGTTTCATTTTGGTCAAACGTACCAAATGGTGTGTGTTGGTGTCAAAGAGTTCGTAAATATTTGCAACAAAATCTGTCCAAGAAACATACCATTTGTGCGAATTTTTGTGCAATTACCACCATTCAAGATATAGATAAAGGACACCATAATGAAGTTTGGCCAAACCATTAGTAATGTCATGCAAGGAGAAATAATGTTCCATTTGAGTGACCCAGCCCATGGGATCCAAGCCATCAAATTTTTTCACCTCAACTTTGAGAAGACACAGTTCACGATGAAAGGCATGGGAATGGGAGGACTCAATGTATTCATGGTCAGAAGGTTGTTCATAGTAGGTAAGGTTCGGGAAGTGGCTCATCCATTTGTTGATTTTGGCTTCTAGGGAGTCAAAGTAGCCATTGATGGATTCATATTGGGTATTGAGGTTCTTGACTTTGGAATTGAGGAAACCAATGTTGTGATTGATTTCCTAGACATCAATCTTGTTCTAGTTGTTGTTGGTGATCAAGGAAACGCTTTATTGGTTGGAGGTGAGAGTCATTTGTGAATAAGAAAAAAGTGGGCAAGTGGGACCACATAGAAAAAAAGGTTACAGGTGAAGGGAACCATGGCGATTAGGTTGGCTGGCTCCACAAAAGAAAAAAAGGATTATAAATGATAGGTACCACTGTGATTAGTACAAAGAGGGGAATCCAATGTGATATGTCCCAAATAAGAGTGCTGGTGGGACCACTATATATATATTTTTACTCCTGTAGAGTTATACTCCAGCTTGAAGAATATTGTAGTGACAGAATTGCAAAATGGTTAATCGGGACAATTTTGTAGGAATTCTGTAACTTGGATGCAGGAGTCATGGTTGAGTTGCAAAACTTGCCCTTTGTTTATGTTCTATTTGGTTTCGATAGCAAGGGTCGTGGTTTTCAAGGTTCCTATGGACAGGGGTTTACCCTGTGCTATAGCTCTTTGATATACGTATGGGGTCGAACAATAGTACTTGGCCAAATATCTTAGGGCACCAACTAGGGAGGATCGACTGTACCCTTATCTATACTACCCGATCACCCAGGTACTAGAGAGTAGTCTTCCCGAGTGTTGTTCTCTGTGCCACTATAACAGTTAGGTGGTCAGTCGATTGATCTATAGTTGGTTTCAGGAGACCTAGGGGAATCACTATATACTCAAAGGTACCTGGGAGTGTTGGTTGTGTACATTTTTTTATGATGCGATACTACTCGAAGGGGTACCATCAAGGGTTATATATGTTTCCAACTAGATTAAACAATGGTTTCGAGTAACCCATGAAACTGTCTATATTTCTTGTGTGTTGTCTTCCCTAATCACGGTTTTACTCACCGAACAAAAGATATATGTGCTTTAAATATACCGACAGTACACGTCTTTACCCAGAATTTTTTTTTCCCAAAATTTCTTCAGAGGAAAGTGCTTTGATACCACTTGTAAGGTACTAGATGTATTATGAAAAGTAGAACAAAATAACTGTGAAGGATACCAGAAGAAATAATGAAATATAGAGAACAATAACACAAGAAATAATACCTTTATTGATAGAAAGCTAGGTTCACTTGCCTCTTCTAGGGGGAAACTTGTAATAGAGCAGAGCTTGAATACAAACAATTCTGACAAAACTTCCCCATGCCTTCTACTTATTTATACTAATTCTATCTTGTAAAGAACATTCTAGAGGAATATATTTCTAGAAACGAAAAATTACATTAAGTCTTCTTACATAAGAATTTTTCAGATTATTATATATCCCTTATTTAATAATGTTAGCCTTTATTACATAGAAAACATCTTATTCTACCTACATGAGGGGTTAGGGAGGTTAGGTCCCTAACAACCTACTCATTAAATTCATTGGAGTTAAATAAGTTGAATCTTCACTTAGGAAAAGTGGTGGAAACTCCTTTACCTTGTGTTACACTCAAAATTGGTCCTTTAAGTTATTTGAGTGAATTTGATCCATTATTGTTAGTTATCGCATTAAAAAGCACTTTTCCTATCCTAATTTACCTTTTACAATAATCATTTTACAAAAATATTCCTAAAAGTGGTTCTAAAAGCTATGCAAGTGCAATTCTCAAGTTAGATATTGAATCATACACTTGTAAGGCCATGATATCTCTTGACAACTAAGGAGAGCCTCATTTTGTCCTATAAAGGGAAGGTTCTTAGTGAGGTTGAGAGGAAGGAGTTGGTAAGATAACATTGTTATGCTGGTGAAATTGGGCTAGGTCCTTGTAGATATAAAATTGGCTCATGTGCAGGGAAAAATTCAAGGATGTGATATTTATCCTAGAGTTTATAAAGGTAGGTGAATAATGTATTCAATTTCCATTTTAAGGTAGGCGAATCAATGATTTTTTTCATAGAAAAGTATACCAACTTAGGAGAAATTTTCTAATTAAATAATTTATAGTCGATGAATATTTATGATATGTGTTTCTTGTGTTGGGTTAAAACAAAATGAAAATAATAAAAAATAAACAAGGTTAAAAGCAAAACTAGAACATTAATAAATTAAATTGAAAAAAATTGAAGTCCATATAAATGAAAATTTAAGAACAATTTACCATGATAGTAAAAACCAAGCATAATAATCATAAAATTTTATAAGAAAATAAGCTAACATAAATCCATCTTAATTTCATATAAGTTTCGTCTAAGAGCCTAATGGTTAAGAGCACGTGTTTCCTCCTTGGAGGTCGCACGTTCAAATCCAGAGGGTGGTAGGGTATGTATAGTCGAATTGTTGCGCGGAGGGAGTCCCTTGTCCCACAAACAAGGGGGTCTCATAAGGGTCCCTTGTGCCACAAAAAAGGGGTCTCATACACAAATCTAGTGTCGACAGTGACCTTAAAAATAGATTTTTATTTTTATTTTTTTTCTGAACCAACGTCAATCCATCTTAACTCCATATCTATCATGCGCTGAGAGGGATCAAAATCCTCGAGGTGAAAACCTCCATTTAGAGTGTAAAACTTGAGGAAAGGTTTGCACCTCGAGGGATTTGATCCCTCTCGAGGCATGAAATATCTGGATTTGTGTTGGTTCTAGTCATAGACAAGAACGTGAAATTTTTAGATGATAATCTTTATCTATATGTATATGTTTAAGATGAATTTGATACTTTCAAATTTACATCATTGTGAATCCAAATAATAACAAAGTAACAATGTGATGAAGATGTTGAATAATAAAAAAATGGAATTGTTAAGATATTGAATAACATATACACTACATATCATTAATAAGTGATATGAGGAAGATATTGAATAACTCATATATTACATAGTAATTGGTCTAAATATATCTTCTTCCGCTATCTTCTTCCGCTTTTATCTTACACACATCAACACACTTTCCCATATTTTTATATCGATCATATGGAAATGGAGGTTGAAATTGGAGACCATGCAAAGCTTTAAGTGTAGATATTGTAGTAAAAGTGAGACCTTGATGAATTTTAGACCTCCTAAGCTTTTCACATTATATATATGTTAATATTATAATAGTTTTGATGTGCAAATACTAATAGATAAATCACACCTGACCAAACAAAGGATATTACTTCAACTTATATATCTATTTTGAAATTGATTTTCATTGCGTTATTGCTAAATTCATTTCACTTGATAATTTGGAGTATCTCACAATTCAAATCAATATAGAGGATTAATTTATTTCATATCAAATTTTCAATTAATGCTAAATTCATTTAACTTGATAATTTGCAATATCTCATAATTGAAATCCGTATAAAGGATTATTTTCCTTCGTATCATTTCTTCAATTAATTAATCCATCAAAACATTTTTTATAGTGATATTGAAATCAATATAGACGATTGATTTCGTTCGTATCATTTCCTCAATTAATTAATGCATCAAATCATTTTTCATAGTATTATCACTACACCCTATTGTTTTTTATTATATCATTGTTAAAATGAATACACCTGCTTGATTATGCTAAATCAATTTTCATTGAATCATCACTTAAATCAATGCATTTTTTTGCATTATGTCATTATTGAAATCAATGCAACTAATTGCTCTAAATCATTTATCATCATGCCATCACTAAAATCAATTCATTGCATTGTTTTGCATTATGTCATTATTGAAATCATAGCAACTAATTGATCTAAATCATTTTTCATTGCACCATCTCTAAAATAAATGCACCCTATTTTTTGTGTTATATCATTGCTCAAATCATTTAGACTCCTTTATTTCTATAAATCATTTTTTTAATATCATCATTGAAATGAATATGCCCTATTGTTTTGTTTTATATCATTATCAATGAAATCAATGCACCATATTGTTTTATGTTATATCATTATCATTGAAATCGATGCATGCTATTGTTCTATGTTATATCATTGTCAAAATGAATACAACTACTTGATTATGTTGGATCATTTTTCATTGTATCATCACTTAAATCATTGCTTTGTTTTGCATTATGTCATTATTGAAATCAATGCAACTAATTGTTCTAAATCATTTATCATCATGTCATTACTAAAATCAATGTATTGTATTGTTTTGCTTTATGTCATTATTGAAAACATAACAACTAATTGCTCTAAATCATTTTTCATAGTACCATATCTAAAATAAATGCACTGTATTGTTTTGTGTTGTATCATTGCTAAAATCATTTCAACTCCCTTATTTCTCTAAATCATATTTTTAATATCATCACTAAAATTTTGTATTATATGACTAAAATTAATATGCCATATTGTTTTGTGTCATATCATTGTTGAAATCAAGGCAGATATTCAATGATTGACATTGCATTCTCTTTTAGTTTCCATGATTGGAACATATCAATAATATAAACTCAAATCTCCTGAATTTTGAAACATCCTTCATTTTATTTTATTTTGTAAATGAGTGTGTGAATCTATATTGCTTTATAAGGTTATAGTACAAAATTGATGCAAGGTTTCCCAGGATCTGCCTGAGCGGAAACCAGATCTAGGGTCCTTGAAGTGTAGTATCTGAAAATAAACAAAAATTGTCTGGGTCGCCACAACGGGAAACCAACCCAGGATACCATAATTCAGTCTAAAAACTTCATCAAAAGAAATCAAAAAAGTCTAAAAATAGTAGGGTGAGATCCTACTCTGAGAGACAAGGTCTGGGTGGGTCCTGCACTAGTCTTGGTTGATGGGGTGCTCTGTGTTCCCTTTCTATTGTGCCGCATCCTCATCCCTCTATTCCACCAGACTTAGCTTTTTGATGCAAGCTGGGGTTCCATTACTGTCGGCTGGAGTGATATCTATATGGTGGACGTAGCATAGATAGAGATGAAATTGTCCTGCCATCCACTCCAGTTTCTCTTGTTGTCTTTTCTAGTCCTCCACCAGCCTTTTTACCCCCATCTCCAGGTTGTTGAGGCAATTGAGAATTCTTGTGTGCTCTTTCTTATTCTCTTTGGTTTCCGTCCTGTTGCTCTCCCCCCGGTTCGCACACATCTTACCTATCAGCATTTTGTCTCTCCAAGATTCCTCCACCATCCTGTGGTAGAGGGTTATCCTTGATTGTGTGGTTCTGGGGTCCTATATCCTCCCTGCTTCCTGTGTTAGTGTTGACTAGGATTTTCCCCTCTGGGCATTGTTAATTTTTCCCACCCATATTTTAATGATCGTCTTCCCCTTGGTGTCTACCTTTGTGAGGAAGGTGTTCCTTGCGTCCCTGGCCACCTGTTCAATTCTTGTCATCCGGCGGGCGCTCTGTGGAGGTTCCTTTCCCTAGGGGCCTCTCTTGCTATTNAACTTGCAAGTGGTGGTTCTTACGTTGGGTTCTTTCCCTATTCTGTTGCACCTCCTTCTGATAAGTAAGGTGGCCCCTGTAAATGCGATGCCTCATTCTGTGATATGTTCTGGTGTCCCAACCTTTATGGAGCCAACCCGGCTATGGTCCCATCCTTGCAATCATGATCTGCTCATCAAGGTGGTCCTGCCAGTCAGAAGACTCTGTTCCAAAGCGTGTGCACTTGATGACCCTGTCGTTATCCCTGCGTCAATGCTCTACCCTGCTCATTGTACACCATCCCTTTCCCGGTCCCATCTTGGTACTTAGGTGAGGTGTGTTCCTACTTGGGCCTGGTGAGACCCGTCATCCATCATCCTTTGTCGCCTGCGAGTTAGGTCCATCATCCTTTGTCGCCTGCAATTTATCTCTTCTGCTTTCCAATGGGTAACTTCTATACTTCTTTTTATTGACGCGGCTGTGGTGTGGTACCTTCGCCTGATGTGTGATCTACGTTTTCATTTGCAACCTTATTTGACTGGTGGGCCATCAGATTCTGTCTGGGACCTACATGTCCTACAGTGTCTGTTGTGCCTCCATTCTTGCCATAATCTTTCATACTACTCTTGTTATCCCAGTCTTTTGCTGCAAGTTGGGTGCAGTCTGCTCAGAATTGACCTTGCAGGATGTTGCTCCAGATTGTGTCCAGTTCTGGACCTTCGTTCTCGACCCCCTCGTTTTCTATTCTGTCTGTCTGTCCATTTGTTGACCTCCTCACCCAGTGCAACTCCACATTGATCCCTGTCTGCAATTTCTCTTGGATTTTTTTCAGTAGGTAGGCCAATCGCCAGTGCCTCTGGATCTTGCCTATTCTGGTATTGTTTTGGAGTTTTCTCACTGTGTTGATGACTAGAGCGGAGTCTCCTTCCACTATGGCATTCATCATCCCCTCCCGGCTGAGAATCTCCATACCTATCTCCAAGGCCCTGAATTCTGCGACGTTATAGGTGGATTTGCCCAGGCTCCCCGCGTATAGTCGTATGATGTTCCCTTTACTGTCCCTGATTACTCCTCCCATACCTATTCTTCCTAGGTTGCCTTTCGCCGCCCCATCAAAATTCAACTTAAGAGAGCCTAGAGGTGGCAGTTTCCAATTGCGCTCACCTACTTGGAGTTGTGGTTGTTGTCTGTTTGGATTGAGGTTGCGCCCACCAGTTAGTTGGAAAACCTATAGGACTCTGGAATCCTGATCAGTGGGTTGTGCGCTACCCTCCTGGCAGTTGCGACTCATCACCGTCTCATGTATCATGGAGGTTATTGTTTCCTTGATATTCCCTTCTGGCCATCTTTGGTTTCTGAAAATGTGCTTGTTCCTTTCCTTCCATGTAGACCATATGATCATTCCTGGGGTGAGGATCCAACAGAGGTTCACCTTTGCTTCATCGCTGTATTTTTCTCTCCAGAGCTTGATTGTTGCAGCTATGTTACCACGGATCCTGTCTGACTGATGGAAGATACTTGCTACCCAGTCCCACAGTTCTGTTGTGTAGGCGCATTCGTCGAGGATATGGTTCATTGTTTTTTCCTGAGTTTGACATAGTTGACATCTTGACAGACCAATGAAACCTCTTTTCCTTAGGTTATCCAAAGTTAGGATGTGGTTGTGTAATATTAGCCACTGGAAGATCTTAATCTTTGGTCATTAGGGGTTGTTCCAGAGCTTATCCCAGTGTTGTGCTAGGTTGTCTTGGTCTGGGTCTTCCATATAGTGTTGGACTTCTTTTAGGTTGAATTCCCCTTCGTCCTTTTTGCCCCACCTCAGCTGGTCTTCTCCTTTTGTTACTGTTATTTTCTGTCTGCCCAGTTCCTCCTCCACCTCTTTTATTATTGTTGCAGGTATCTCATTGTTCTAAGGAATAATCTTGTCATAGGTTCTCCATTTGTTGTGGTCCGTTCCCTGCAGCCAATATCGATAGATGTTGAATTTTTCTTGTGTGATGAGGTCCTATTGGAGTATCCCTCTGTCCAGGTTTTCCATCCTTGGTTCCTTTTGCCAAGCATCCTCCCAGAATCTGGCTATTCTTCCATTCCTGATTTCCCAAAAGCTATGTGTTTGAATCCATGCTTTGTTGCACTATGCTAGGTTTCAGATGGATGAGCCTTCCCTGGTTCCTCCAAAGTGGATTTTGTCCTGGTCGTGGGTGTTCGATGCGTAATTTACCTTCCATAGGTTTACCCAAGGTGTTGTAGTTTCTTTGACCCAACGCCACCATAGTTTCACCTCATATGCATTGTTGGTCGTTTATGGATCTTGCAGCCCCAAGCGTCCTTTGCTTTTTGGTCTGCAAACTTTCTCCTAGGCCACCAGGGTCCATTTTTTCTTTGTTTCTGCACCTCACCACAGGAATTCCCTCTGGATGGATTTGATTTTCTGTAGGATCCCCTGTGGAGTGGGGAAGAATGACATCATATCGGTTGGGATAGCTTGTAAGATAGTCTTAGTTAGGATCAGTCTGCCAGCTAGATTAAGGGACCTATACGTCTAGTTTTTTACCTACTCCTGTAACCTGTTTATTACTCCTTCCCAAGTTGACAACTTATATACTTTGTGTATCAAAGGAACCCCCAAATACTTGGTTGGGAGTGTTTTCTGTTCAAAGCCTAGAATGTTGGTCAAATTCCTTTGGATAGTTGGGTTGGTATTAAAGAAAAACATCATCGACTTGGAGTGGTTAATCTCAGCGCCCGAGGCTTCTCCAAAATCTTCTAGGATGCGTTTGTAGGCTTTGGCTTCTTTGACCGTGGGTATGTCGTGGAGGAGTGTATCATCTACAAATTGTTGGTGGGTTGAAGTAGGGCAATTTTTGAAGGGTTTGAGCCCTATTATTTCTCTAGTTTTTGTTTCTCTCTTTATGCTTATGCTGAGGCCTTCCATCATCAGAATGAACAGGAAGGGGGACAATGGGTCGCCTTGTCTGATCCCTCTCATGGGCCAGAAAGGTTTGGCCGAGGCTCCATTGATTAGTAGCAAGTAGCTTGTTGTGGATACTAGGCTGACAATCCAACTGATCCAGTGTTGGGTGAAACCAAAGGCTTCCAAAGTCTTGATCATGTAATGCCAGCTAATTTTATCATAGGCTTTTTCTAGGTCTAGTTGTATTAACATTCCCCCCCTCTTCTGAAGTTTTAAGGTGTAAATGATCTCATGGGCTTAGATGATATTGTCCATTATTTGTCTACCTTCCATGAAGCCTGCCTGTTCTTGCAAGATCAATGAAGATAGGAGGGGTTTCAATCTATTTGTTATGACTTTGGAGATAATCTTGTAGATCACGTTACAAAGTGTTATGGGTCTGTACCGTTCCAGGGTTTTGGCTTCATTTTCTTTAGGGATTAGGGTGATCATGGTTGTGTTTAGTGATTTAAGGATGGAGGCAAACCTTCTAGAGTCCTCTACTACCTTATAGATGTCATATTTGACAATTTCCTAGCATGCTTTGAAGAACTCCATAGTGAAGCCATCTGGACCTAGTGCTTTCCCACTGGGCATTTCCTGGAGAGCTTGGTCAACTTCTTTCGTGGCAATAGGTTTGTTTAGGAAGATGTTTTGTTCCTTGGTAACAGATGTGTAATATGTTGGGTTATCTTCTAGATGGCCTCCGATCTGTCTTGATGAGGTTCTTGGGATATCCCATGGAAGTGGCTAACCAGAGCGCTTTCGATCTCCTGATGTGACTCGTGCTCGATTCCATTCTGCTCCTTGATCTTCAGTATTTTTTATGGGCTCTTCTAGCCATGGTTGTTCTATGGAAGAACTTGGTGTTCCACTCTCCTTCCTTTAGCCATCGGATGCGGGAATTTTGACGCCAGAGTGTTTCCTCTTGTTGGCATCGCACCTCCCATTCTTGTGTCATTTGGAGCTCTTCCTTTTTCCGGTCCTCCGTATAGCCTTCCCGTAAGCAAGTTTCTTGGAGTTTTTTCATTTTTTCTTCGATGTCATTTTTCTCTATGTTTATATTCCCAAAGATATCCATGTTCCATTCCTTGAGTTTTTTTCTGATGTATTTAAGTTTCTTGTGTAGTTTGAACATCCTAGTCCCTTGCTCCAGTTGCTCCTCCCACCACCATTTTTTGATTTTTTCCTTGAAAGTCGGGTGATCGATCCAGAATTTCTCAAATCTAAAGGGTCTGTTCTTAGGTGTTGTTTGGAAGCCTTCTTCCAGTTGTACTAGTCAGTGATCAGATCCACCCCAGGGGAGGATGTTGTAGTCTAAGGTTAGATCCTGCATGATGATTAACTCCGATATAAGGAATCGGTCAAGTCTTGTAGCTACCTGGAACTGGTTCATTCATCTATTGGTCCAGGTGAAGTGGCCATTCATGGTTTGGAGGTCTACCATCTCCACTCTGTCTATAAAATTTGAAAACTTATCCACATCCTGATCCAATCTTATCGTACCACCCTTCTTTTCCGCAAGGGAGGTGATAATGTTGAAGTCCCCTGCCAGTATCCAGTGGAGGTTGGTGGCTCAGCCTTTTATATCTTCTAGGTATCAAATCATTCCTTTCTTTTCCTCTGACCCGTGGGGCCCATACACATTTGTGCATAGAATCTCCTCAGTATTTCCTATGATTTGCATGAGTACCGTTAGGGTGTACCTTGTTTCCTCAGCTGCTATTAAATT
>JASDQU010506960.1:33489-45470 GCA_032191745.1 Picea mariana
TGTGCCCGCGCAAACTCAACACTTGTTGCACTAATAACCACACAGGAACTCCGACCTAAAAATACATATATACAAAGGCTCTCTGGACCCAAAACATCCTGGCTACAAAGCCCGGTCTGATGTGCACTTCAAGACGATCCTCATGCACTTCCTCAAGTGTGTGTAAACTATGAAATGGGCATGCACTCCACCTTTTGTGTGCACGTATAAAAACATAACCCAAAACTAAGTGTTGACAACTAACTGACTTATATGTTCATTTACATTCACAAATTGGGGTTTGGGCTAGGGGTATTACATATAAACCATTATTGAATATATAAACAATTACATCAACAAATTAAATATATTATACATAGTAAACACCATGTGATTTCACATAAGAACACTTATTTTTTATGCAAATCACCAATTGTGTGCAAACCTCAGACGTTCCTCCCATCCATAGAATCTATTGCTCATACAATTTCAGCAGTAGATCACCCTCGATATGATACTATAACTTCACCAGGGAAGGCTTCCTAGGCCAAACTTTGGTTTATACTCAACAATTAATCTCAGGTCAAAGTGCTAATTATTGCAACTAGCCTACAGACTCTCATTTCTCACAGGTCTATCCCACCCCATGAAGTGTGCCCCTTATCTTCTCAATAGTACTTGGCTGCCCCACTTCCCTTTCAGGGCTTCAACAACAGACTAGACAGAAAGTCTTAGAGCCCTGTAGTTATTTCCTCGCACACCAGCAAACAATCTTCGATAGTTCTCTCACAAGAGAGAGAGAGACGTTCCACGAGCCTGACAACCCGCTTCTTTATCTTACACGGGCCTTTCCACCCCCTCTTTACTTCCAAAAATATTAGAAATATTTTTACCCTCATCACTCCCTAGATCTTTCCCTATACCATATATGAGAACAGATTGACGAAATTCCCCGAAAATACACTAAGTTTCCCAATATATATGCATGTCCCCTACTGGACACTTGTATTCATGAAGCTTCATGAGCTCCACTTGTATATGTTCCCCCACTCTTGGAACTTAGATTATATATTAAAATAGTATTTCCTTGAATCAAGCCCCCTTGGCTTAGCTCTTAGTCTTAGACCCATATCCCCCTTTCCTCTAGTGTATTTCTTGGTCCCCCATACTCTTTTGTCTGATTGGTCTACAACAACAATGTTTTTATTATAAATATGAATGATACAAATTACAAAGATATTATAATCATATAGGAACTCTGGCCGCAAAACATATGACACGATGACACTTAGGCCCAAAATATCTTGGCTCACCAACCTACCTGTCCAATTACATCTTGGGGTTCGACCTAGGGGTATTACATTTCTTGGAAAAGGGATGACAATAAGAGAGAACATTGTGAGGAAGATCTCCAGGGACCAGGGGAATGTAATGATCATGGGTGTCGTGGGAAGGGGGAAGTCTTTTGGGATTTTTAAAAATAGATTGGTGTTGGGAGGCAAGATATTGGAGGTTGGGATGCATAGTAGGTGAGGGGTCTCAATAGATTAAATGGAATGGAGTTGGGAAATAATGCGAAAATGACCGTTTTTTAGTATCTTTTCCATTTAGTGGGAACTGATGATCTCAGAGGAGCCTGTCAAAATGGCTTGTAACTTATAAATATGTTCCTCCTATTGGAATTGCATAGTTAAGTCCTTAAAATCCATGGTGATGGGGCCTAGTGTGCGTAACCATACAACACCTAGCATGATGTCACAACCACCCATGTTGATAAAAAACATATGAAAATTTAGGTGGCACTGACCAATTTATAGGTGCACATTTTCACAACACCCCCCATGATCCAGATTTATAAATGGACCAAAATGAAACACAAATTTATAACAAAAACACAGACATACAATGAAACTTGACTTCTATTAATAAATGAACTGTGTTGAACTGTAAACAAATGCAGAATGAAACAAACAAATGCATTCGCTAGAGCGCATTATAATGAGGATGAAAGGCATTTTCATCATAAATTAATAATGAGGAAACCCTAAACATCCAAAAACCTAACCCTAGGAGAAGAAACACCAAAAGACTTGTGGGCCCCGATGGGGTTAGTTGGTACACCAACTTCCCGTGGTCATAATTATTGCTTACAATCTTCTCTTGGCATGCTTGATATCGCGTTGGAAAGGTCTAGCCAAGAAGTGGACATTTCGGTTGGCCCAGACATGCCTTCGGCTATTGTATGGACGCTAACGCGCCTAGAAAATGATTTTTAGGGCCTCAAAACAACCTCAGAAGTTCAAGACCCTAAAATGTGTAGAAAAACTACCAAAGTGGAAAATTGTGCATTGAGCCAGTGGAATAGGTGGGTGGCCACCGATATCCACCTAGATCAC
Organism: Picea mariana; assembly: GCA_032191745.1. Taxonomy (NCBI): domain Eukaryota; kingdom Viridiplantae; phylum Streptophyta; class Pinopsida; order Pinales; family Pinaceae; genus Picea; species Picea mariana. The sequence goes on from JASDQU010506960.1 coordinate 35,865, forward strand.
CCCACATTTCATGGAACTACCATTTGTAATCATGATTTGAAAATTCTTGACTGCACAGATATAACAATTGGTCTCTTGGGAAATGTGGCGATGAATAAAATTATGGGTGTTGCTACTGTCAACTAGGATGATGAATTTCCTATGCTTAATGTAGACAATTAACTTGAGAGTTTGGGGAGCAGAAAAACTAGTGAGGGCATTCAGAAAATCAACAATTCAAATTCTGGTGGATTAGAGGGAAAGGTAGGATCATATGCTTGGGGTGTCTCCTCAACATGGGGAGCATCAACATCCTCATCAGAAAAATCCTCAGAAATGGTCATAAAAAACTTATGTTCCTTACACTTGTGTCCCGGAAAATATTTGTCATCACAATTATAGAAAAGACCCTTAAGTTGGAATTCAACACTTTTTGACCAGATTAATTTTTGTATCTTGAAAAGAGTGGCAGAAGGAGCAGGATTAGTGGGTATAGGATGTGGAATAAAGAAGGGTTTCCAATTTTCGGAAGAGACTACATGTTGTTCTTCCTTGACATGTTGAGTAGCTTCCAATCAAGTCTGGGGGTGATCCATTAGGACTTGGGATTGGGTGTCTCCTTTAGGCCACTGATAAAGCATTCCCTGAAGATGGCATTAGACATGTCATACATTATGAAAGCCAATTTCTCAAAGTTGTCAATACGGTCTTCCACTATGCCAGACTGTTTCATTTTGGTCAAACGTACCAAATGGTGTGTGTTGGTGTCAAAGAGTTCGTAAATATTTCAACAAAATCTGTCCAAGAAACATACCATTTGTGCGAATTTTTGTGCAATTACCACCATTCAAGATCTAGATAAAGGACACCGTAACAAAGTTTGGCCAAACCATTAGTAATTTCATGTAAGGAGAAATAATGTTCCATTTGAGTGACCTAGCCCATGGGATCCAAGCCATCACATTTTTTCACCTCAATTCTGAGAAGACACAGTTCACAATGAAAGGCCTGGGAATGGGAGGACTCAATGTATTCACGGTAGGAAGGTTGTTCATAGTAGGTAAGGTTCAGTAAGTGGCTCATCCATTTGTTGATTTTGGCTTCTAGGGAATCAAAGCAGCCATTGAGGGATTCATATTGGGTAATGAGGTTCTTAACTTTGGAATTGAGGAAACCAATGTTGTGATTGATTTCCTAGACATCAATCTTGTTCTAGTTGTTGTTGGTGATCAAGGAAATGATTTATTGGTTGCAGGTGAGAGTCATTTGTGAATAAGAAAAAAGTGGGCAAGTGGGACCACATAGAAAAAAAGGTTACAGGTGAAGGGAACCATGGCGATTAGGTTGGCTGGCTCCACAAAAGAAAAAAAGGATTATAAATGATAGGTACCACTATGATTAGTACAAAGAGGGGAATCCAATGTGATAGGTCCCAAATAAGAGTGCTGGTGGGACCACTATATATATATTTTTTACTCCTGTAGAGTTATACTCCAGCTTGAAGAATATTGTAGTGACAGAATTGCAAAATGGTTAATCGGGACAATTTTGTAGGAATTCTGCAACTTGGATGCAGGAGTCATGGTTGAGTTGCAAAAGTTCCCCTTTTTTTATGTTCTATTTGGTTTTGATAGCAAGGGTCGAGGTTTTCAAGGTTCCTATGGACAGGGGTTTACCCTGTGCTATAGCTCTTTGATATACGTATGGGGTCGAACAATAGTACTTGGCCAAATATCTTAGGGCACCAACTAGGGAGGATCGACTATACCCTTAGCTATACTACTTGATCACCCAAGTACTAGAGAGTAGTCTTCTCGAGTGTTGTTCTCTATGCCACTATAACCGTTAGGCAGTCGATCGATTGATCTATAGTTGGTTTCAAGAGACCTAGGGGAATCACTATATACTCAAAGGTACCGGGGAGTGTTGGTTGTGTACATTTTTTTATGATGCGATACTACTCAAAGGGGTACCATCAAGGGTTATATAGGTTAAACAATGGTTTTGAGTAACCCATGAAACTGTCTATATTTCTTGCGTGTTGTCCTCCCTAATCATGGTTTTACGCACCGAACAAAAAATATATGTGCTTTAAATATACCGACAGTACACGTCTTTACCCATAAAACAAAATTCCCAAAATTTCTTCAGAGGAAAGTGCTCTGATACCACTTGTAAGGTACTAGATGTATTATGAAAAGTAGAACAAAATAATTGTGAAGGATACCAGAAGAAATAACGAAATATAGAGAACAATAACACAAGAAATGATACCTTTATTGATAGAAAGCTAAGTTCACTTGCCTCTTCTAAGGGGAAACTTGCAATAGAGCAGAGCTTGAATACAAACAATTCTCAAGACAAAACTTTCCCATGCCTTTTACTTATTTATACTAATTCTATCTTGTAAAGAACATTCTAGAGGAAGATATTTCTAGAAACGAAAAATTACATTAAGTCTTCTTACATAAGAATTTTTCAGATTATTATATATCTCTTATTTAATAATGTTAGCCTTTATTACATAGAAAACATCTTATTCTACCTACATGAGGGGTTAGGGAGGTTAGGTCCTTAACAACCTACTCATTAAATTCATTGGAGTTAAATAAGTTGAATCTTCACTTAGGAAAAGTGGTGGAAACTCCTTTACCTTGTGTTACACTCAAAATTGGTCCTTTAAGTTATTTGAGTGAATTTGATCCATTATCATTAGTTATGGCATTAAAAATCACTTTTCCTATCCTAATTTACCTTTTACAATAAATATTTTACAAAAATATTCCTAAAAGTGGTTCTAAAAGCTATGCAAGTGCAATTCTCAAGTTAGATATTGAATCATACGCTTGTAAGGCCATGATATCTCTTGACAACTAAGGAGAGCCTCATTTTGTCCTATAAAGGGAAGGTTCTTGGTGAGGTTGAGAGGAAGGAGTTGGTAAGATAACATTGTTATGCTGGTGAAATTGGGCCAGGTCCTTGTAGATATAAAATTGGCTCATGTGCAGGGAAAAATTCAGGGATGTGATATTTATCCTAGAGTTTATAAAGGTAGGTGAATAATGTATTCAATTTCCATTTTAAGGTAGGCGAATCAATGCTTTTTTTCATAGAAAAGTATACCAACTTAGGAGAAATTTTCTAATTAAATAATTTATAGTGGATGAATATTTATGATATGTGTTTCTTGTGTTGGGTTAAAACAAAATGAAAATAATAAAAAATAAACAAGACTAAAACCAAAACTAGAACATTAATAAATTAAATTGAAAAAAATTGAAGTCCATATAAATGAAAATTTAAGAACAATTTACCATGATAGTAAAAACCTAAAAAATGGAAAGCATAATAATCATAAAATTTTGTAAGAAAATAAGCTAACATAAATCCATCTTAATTTCATATAAGTTTTGTCTAAGAGCCTAATGGTTAAGAGAACGTGTTTTCTCCTTGGAGGTCGCACGTTCAAATCCAGAGGGTGGTAGGGTATGTATAGTCGAATTGTTGCGTGGAGGGAGTCCCTTGTCCCACAAACAAGGGGGTCTCATAAGGGTCCCTTGTGCCACAAAAAAAGGGGTCTCATACACAAATCTGGTGTCGACAGTGACCTTAAAAATAGATTTTTTTTTTTTTTTAAACCAACGTCGATCCATCTTAACTCCAGATCTATCATGCGTCGAGAGGGATCAAAACCCTCGAGGTGAAAACCTCCATTTAGAGTGTAAAACTTGAGGAAATGTTTGCACCTCGAGGGATTTGATCCCTCTCGAGGCATGAAATATCTGGATTTACAATGGATTTGTGTTGGTTCTAGTCATAGACAAGAACGTGAAATTTTTAGATGATAATCTTTATCTATATGTATATGTTTAAGATGAATTTGATACTTTCAAATTTACATCATTGTGAATCCAAATAATAACAAAGTAACAATGTGATGAAGATGTTGAATAATAAAAAAATGGAATTGTTAAGATATTGTATAACATATACACTACATATCATTAATAAGTGATATGAGGAAGATATTGAATAACTCATATATTACATAGTAATTGGTCTAAATATATCTTCTTCCGCTATCTTCTTCTGCTTTTATCTTACACACATCAACACACTTTCCCATATTTTTATATCGATCATATGGAAATGGAGGTTGAAATTGGAGACCATGCAAAGTTTTAAGTGTAGATATTGTAGTAAAAGTGAGACCTTGATGAATTTTAGACCTCCTGAGCTTTTCACATTATATATATGTTAATATTATAATAGTTTTGATGTGCAAATACTAATAGATAAATCACCCCTGACCAAACAAAGGATATTACTTCAACTTATATATCTATTTTGAAATTGATTTTCATTGTGTTATTGCTAAATTCATTTCACTTGATAATTTGGAGTATCTCACAATTGAAATCAATATAGAGGATTAATTTATTTCATATCAAATTTTCAATTAATGCTAAATTCATTTAACTTGATAATTTGCAATATCTCATAATTGAAATCCGTATAGAGGATTATTTTCCTGAGTATCATTTCTTCAATTAATTAATGCATCAAAACATTTTTTATAGTGATATTGAAATCAATATAGACGATTGATTTCATTCGTATCATTTCCTCAATTAATTAATGCATCAAATAATTTTTCATAGTATTATCACTGCACCCTATTGTTTTTTATTATATCATTGTTAAAATGAATACACCTGCTTGATTATGCTAAATCAATTTTCATTGTATCATCACTTAAATCAATGCATATTTTTTTTCATTATGTCATTATTGAAATCAATGCAACTAATTGCTCTAAATCATTTATCATCATGCCATCACTAAAATCAATTCATTGCATTGTTTTGCATTATGTCATTATTGAAATCATAGCAACTAATTGATCTAAATCATTTTTCATTGCACCATCTCTAAAATAAATGCACCCTGTTTTTTGTGTTATATCATTGCTCAAATCATTTAGACTCCTTTATTTCTATAAATCATTTTTTTAATATCATCATTGAAATGAATATGCCCTATTGTTTTGTTTTATATCATTATCAATGAAATCAATGCACCATATTGTTTTATGTTATATCATTATCATTGAAATCAATGCATGCTATTGTTCTATGTTATATCATTGTCAAAATGAATACAACTACTTGATTATGTTGGATCATTTTTCATTGTATCATCACTTAAATCATTGCTTTGTTTTGCATTATGTCATTATTGAAATCAATGCAACTAATTGCTCTAAATAATTTATCATCGTGTCATTACTAAAATCAATGTATTGTATTGTTTTGCTTTATATCATTATTGAAATCATAACAACTAATTCCTCTAAATCATTTTTCATTGTACCATATCTAAAATAAATGCACTGTATTGTTTTGTGTTGTATCATTGCTAAAATCATTTCAACTCCCTTATCTCTCTAAATCATATTTTTAATATCATCACTAAAATTTTGTATTATATAACTAAAATTAATATGCCATATTGTTTTGTGTTATATCATTGTTGAAATCAAGGAAGATATTCAATGATTGACATTGCATTCTCTTTTAGTTTCCATGATTGGAACATATCAATAATATAAACTCAAATCTCCTGAATTTTGAAACATCCTTCATTTTATTTTATTTTGTAAATGAATGTGTGAATCTATATTGCTTTATAAGGTTATACTACAAAACTGATGCAAGGTTTCCCAGGATCTACCTTAACAAAAACAAAATCTAGGGTCCTTGGAGTGCAGTATCTGAAAATAAACAAAAAGTGTCTGGGTCACCACAACGGGAAACCAACCCAAGATACCATAATCCAGTCTAAAAACTTCATCAAAAGAAATCAAAAAAGTCTGAACATAGTGGGGTGAGATCCTACTCTGAGAGACAAGGTCTGGGTAGGTCCTGCACTAGTCTTGGTTGATGGGGTGCTCTGCGTTCCCTTTCTGATGTGTTGCGTCCTCCTCCCTCTGTTCCACCAGACGTAGCTTTCTAATGCAAGCTGGGGTTCCATTACTATCGGCTGGAGTGATATATATATGGTGTACGTAGCGTAGATAGAGATGAAATTGTCTTGCCATCCACTCCAGTTTCTCTTGTTGTCTTTTCTAGTCCTCCACCAGCCTTTTTACCCCCATCTCCAGGTTGTTGAGGCAATTGAGAATTCTTGTGCACTCTTTCTTATGCTCTTTGGTTTCCGTCCTGTTGGTCTCCCCTCGGTTGACACACATCTTACCTATCAGCATTTTGGTTCTCCAAGATTCCTCCACCATCCTGTGGTAAAGGGTTATCCTCAATTGTGTGGTTCCCGAGTCCTATATCCTCCATTCTTCCTCTGTTAGTGTTGACCAAGATTTGCCCCTCTGGGCATTGTTAATTTTTCCCTCCCATATTTTAATGATCGTCTTCCACTTGGTGTCTACCTTCGTGAGGAAGGTGCTCCTTGCATCCCTGGCCACCTGTTCAATTCTTGTCATCCGACGGGTGCTCTGTGGAGGTTCCTTTCCCCGGGGGCCTCTCTTGCTGTTGGTTTTATTCATGCGCACCATCTTAACTTGCAGGTGGTGGTTCTTACGTTGGGTTCTTTCCCTATTCTGCTGCACCTCCTTCTAATAAGTAAGGTGGCCCCTGTAAATGCGATGCCTCATTCTGTGATATGTTATGGTGCCCCATCCTTTATGGAGCCAACCCGGCTATGGTCCTGTCCTTGCAATCATGATCTGCTCATCAAGGTGGTCCTGCCAGTCAGAAGACTCTGTTCCAAAGCGTGTGCACTTGATGACCCTATCGTTATCCCTGCGTCAATGCTCTGCCCTGCTCATTGTACACCATCCCTTTCCCAGTCCCATCTTGGTACTTAGGTGAGGTGTGTTCCTACTTGGGCCTGGTGAAACATGTCATCCATCGTCCTTTGCCGCATGTGAGTTAGGTCCATCATCGTTTGTCACCTGCGATTTATCTCTTCTGCTTTCCAATGGGTAACTTATGTACTTCTTTTTATTGACAGGGTTGTGGTGTCATACCTTTGCCTGATGTGTGATCTGCATTTTCATTTGCAACCTTATTTGATTGGTGGGCCATCAGATTCTATCTGGGACCTACATGTCCTACAGTGTCTGTTGCGCCTCCATTCTTGCCATAATCTTTCATACTACTCTTGTTATCCCAGTCTTTTGTCGCAAGTTGGGTGCAGTCTGCTCAGAATTGACCTTGCGGGATGTTGCTCCAGATTGTATCTAGTTTTGGACCTTCGTTCTCAACCCCCTCGTTTTCTATTCTATCTACCAGTCCATTTGCTAACCTCCTCACCCAGCGCAACTCCACATTGATCCCTGTCTGCAACTACTCCTAGATTTTTTTCAGTAGGTAGGCCAATCACCAATGCCTCTGGATCTTGCCTATTCTGGTACTGTTTTGGAGTTTTCTCACTGTGTTGATGACTAGCGCAGAGTCTCCTTCCACTATGGCATTTGTCATCCCCTCCCGGCTGAGAATCTCCAGACCTGTCTCCAAGGCCCTAAATTCAGTGACGTTATAGATGGATTTTCCCAGGCTCCCGGCGTATAGTCGTATGATGTTCCCTTTACTGTCCCTGATTACTCCTCCCATACCTATTCTTCCTAGGTTGCCTTTCGCCGCCCCATCAAAATTCAACTTAAGAGAGCCTAGAGGTGGCAGTTTCCAGTTGTGCTCACCTACTTGGAGTTGTGGTTGTTGTCTGTTTGGATTGGGGTTGCGCCCATCGATTAGTTGGAAAACCTATAGGACTCTAGAATCCTGATCAGTGGGTTGCGCGCTACCCTACTGGCAATTGCAACTCATCACCGTCTCACATATCATGGAGGTTATTGTTTCCTTGATCTTCCCTTCTGGCCATCTTTGGTTTCTGAAAATGCGCTTGCTCCTTTCCTTCCATGTCGACCATATGATCATTCCTGGGGTGAGGATCCAACAGAGGTTCACCTTTGCTTCGTCGCTGTATTTTTCTATCCAGAGCTTGATTGTTGCGGCTATGTTACCACGGATCCTGTCTGAATGACAGAAGATACTTGCTACCCAGTCCCACAGTTCTACTGTGTACGCACATTTGTCGAGGATATGGTTGGGTGTTTTTTCCTGAGTTTCACATAGTTGACATCTTGACAGACCAATGAAACCTCTTTTCCTTAGGTTATCCAAAGTTAGGATGCGGTTGTGTAATATTAGCCACTGGAAGATATTAATCTTTGGCCATTGGGGGTTGTTCCAGAGCTTATCCTAGTTTTGCGCTAGGTCGTCTTGGTCTGGGTCCGCCATATAGTGTTGGACTTCTTTTAGGTTGAATTCCCCTTCGTCCTTTTTGCCCCACCTCAGCTGGTCTTCTCCTTCCGTTACTGTTATTTTCTGTCTGCCTAGTTCCTCCTCCACCTCTTTTATTGTTGTTGCCGGTATCTCATTGTTCTAAGGAACAATATTGTCCCAGGTTCTCCATTTGTTGTGGTCCGTTCCCTGTAGCCAATATCGATAGACGTTGAATTTTTCTTGCGTGATGAGGTCCTGTTGGAGTATCCCTCTGTCTGGGTTTTCCATCCTTGGTTCCTTTTGCCAAGCATCCTCCCAGAATCTGGCTGTTCTTCCATTCCTGATTTTCCAAAAGCTATGTGTCTGAATCCATGCTTTGTTGTGCCATGCTAGGTTCCATATGGCTGACCCTTCCCTGCTTCCTCCAAAGCAGATTTTGTCCTAGTCACGGGTGTTCGGTGCGTAATTTACCTTCCATAGGTTTACCCAAGGTGTTGTAGTTTCTTTGACCCAATGCCACCATAGTTTCACCCCATATGCATTGTTGGTCATTTTTGGATCTTGCAGCCCCAAGCCTCCTTTGCTTTTTGGCCTGCAGACTTTCTCCCAGGCCACCAAGGTCCATTTTTTCTTTGTTTCCGCACCTCGCCACAAGAATTCCCTCTAGATGGATCTAATTTTCTGTAGGATCCCCTGTGGAGTGGGGAAGAATGACATCATATAGGTTGGGATAGCTTGTAAGATAGTCTTAGTTAGGATCAGTCTACTAGCTAGATTAAGGGACCTATATGTCTAGTTTTTTACCTGCTCCTGTAACATGTTTATTACTCCTTCCCAAGTTGACAACTTATATACTTTGTGTATCAAAGGAACCCCCAAATACTTGGTTGGGAGTGTTTTCCATTCAAAGCCTAGAATGTTGGTCAAATTCCTTTGGATCGCTGGGTTAGTATTAAAGAAAAACATCATCGACTTGGAGTGGTTAATCTCAGTGCTCGAGGCTTCTCTAAAATCTTCTAGGATGCGTTTATAGGCTTTGGCTTCTTTGACTGTGGGTATGTCGTGGAGGAGTGTCTCATCTACAAAATGTTGGTGGGTTGAAGTAGGGCAATTTTTGAAGGGTTTGAGCCCTTTCTCTAGTTTTTGTTTCGCTCTTTATGCTTCTGCTGAGGCCTTCCATCATCAAAATGAACAGGAAGGGGGACAACAGGTCACTTTGTCTGATCCCTCTCGTGGGCTAGAAAGGTTTGGTCGGGGCTCCATTGATTAGTAGCCATTGATTAGTAGCGAGTAGCTTGTTGTGGATAATAGGCTGACAATCCAACTG
>JASDQU010506961.1:7135-18201 GCA_032191745.1 Picea mariana
TGAACAATCTCCTACCATCCATCATTCTCAGGGACTTTAGGTTGCAATGAAACATGAGGGGGTGCAAGGATACTCGAGACATGCCGGGTTTGGAAGGGAGACCTCTTTGGTCTATATTGAACTACCTCTTGTCCAATCCAATTGAAAATCCATCTTGGAAGAGCTGGTTTAACTCATGAGGATCTGCATCAAAATGTATTGAGAATATTGGCCTTCTAGGACCTCTGTTCCAATTCCCCCTGCCCCTTTTATTTCAGCCGTGACTTCCTCTACTGAAGAAGCTCATCTTGTATGCAACGTTTATTAGCAACTAGCTTCTTAAACAAACCATACATGACATCTCTTAATATGAAACAAAGTTTGGCTCAACAATCACATCAGACCCATGCAATCCAATCCATAAAATTCATTCAATAATTGTCAATGATCAGGGGGTGAATTAGGGTTCTGGGATATTGGAGGGGATTGTATTGAGCGAAAAAGTGAGAAAATGAAAGGGAGTAAGAACACGATTACTTGTCAACAATTCATTGAACAATCGACTATGCAACAATAACCAAATCATATTAGTTGTGATCCATCTCTGTGTTATTTTTTAATCATTATAACACAAAGTTTTTATTTAATTTTAAGAATAGGGCATTCAAAATAAATCTGGGACATGTGAGGGGATTTGTATTGAGTGAAAAAGTGAGAAAATGAAAGAGAATTTGATGGATATTGTTCATAAAAAAAATTAAATAAATCATACAATCATAACTCTGTTCAAAATTAATCCAAAAAACATCCACTATCAAAATCAACATTCACTGTTCCTTAATTGTATACAAAATTGCTTGTTGTTTCAATAATTAATTTTTCCAGAAATCCTTAATTTTAAGAGTGTGTGCATTCATAACTTATAGAAATTTTTTCCATTCAACATTACTGTTTATTATAATGATGATCCCTTCTTCTTTTAAAAAATAAATAATAACCAAAACATGCACAACAATATGCTCAACCTCTATCCTTGACAATCAATAGTGCACCATGATAAGCAATCAATAGTCACTGTTCACCAATCAACAATCGGGCCCAATTTAAATGTACACAGGTGCATTTTCAAAAACATGGACAAACTTAAAAGCATGCCCAATCATACACAAGACTTTAATCAATCAATCGACAAAATCTTGAATTCAAACAACAATCAATCCAAACATAAACCTTGGGCTTGATCTCAACATATATAACTTCTTTTTTAAACAATTGGTAGTCTGTACGATGATTTCGATATAACTATATCATATATGAAGCGAACAGAACTAAACTAACACGCATGCACCTTTTTAACTTGCCAGAAACCTGATTGGGCTTGATAAAATTCACCCAAGGGTTTCCTTATGCAATCAAGACCGCGCTGGATAAAGCACAGTGATCGAACCATAACGAATAGAAAGACATCCCTCGACTGTATGCAACCATGCCTTTTTTTTTTTAATTTGTTTAAACAATTTCATCACAGAGGGGTATTACAGATATTCGACCAGATGGGATGGGTTTATAACTAAGAGAGCAAGTCTCTTTAAATTTTTGCAATTCTTAACTGATAACCCGACACATGAAAAACCTCAGAATGTGCTCGAGGAGAGCAGAGCCAGTTAGAGTATGAGTTGACTCTGTCAAACATCAAATGCAGGGAGGAAACACCTGCCTATCTTTTAAACAAAAACACAGAGAGATGATGGTCTTCTGAGACTTATATCCACCTTACCATCGATTGACAACCACAGGCAGAAATACATTTTTGAAAAGACACAATAGTGAGCCATACAATCCTTACTTATTAATCCAAGCCCTTGACAGAACCAATAGTTAACACCCGAGGAGAGCAAAGAAAGTAAGAGTAAAAACACTCAGTGTGCACAAGTGCGTCTAACACTTGTAGAGAAGAGATGAGGGTTAATAGTGGTGGATAGTCAAACACAACGAGACAATGTCTCTTTTCAATCACCCGAGAGATTAATAACTTTTGACAATCATTGGCAGTGATCCCACATACATCATTACAACGAGAATGATAGGGTTGGTGTGTGGAACCCTTCGCATCCATTAAACACATAGGTTTATATTAATATTCGAGTGACCAATATTGGACCTTTGGCAAGTTTTCAACGAAAAGATAGTCGTGGATGAGCTATTAACAACATTTTGGGGTTTGATAAAAGAACACACCACTATTGGAAATTTCTCTGCAACTGGGTAAGGATTACCACAACAACTGAGAGGAAACGAGTTTACAGACACTGATACACAGAACAAAAACCCTCAATCATCAAACCAGAGACTTATTGCACCAATGTTACTTATTATTCCAGAGAGACCCATCATAAAACTACACTGACCGAGCAACCAACCAACATGCAACTTAATAATACCCATTCCTTTTCTTACAATTTCCAACATTTTATAGTCATCATAGAGATCCATAACACCACATTTACACACAATCAAAAATCTCAAGAACACACAAAATCCAAGCATTATTGAGCCACCATTTGGTTCATACAATAGAGAATACATCATGGATGGAGAGAAAATAATCATACTTGTGGAAAAAATGCTTAAATGGCGAGTTGGTTGAGATTTCCCTTCCAAAAAAAACTGAAAATGAAGAGCTTTACAACCAATAGAGCGAAATTGCTACAAAGAAACAATGCTAGGGTGATGGGTGATAGGGAAGGTTTGGAGTGACGTGCAGTAAATGCACATCACTTCGATCACCTGGCCCCATTCAATTCAAAGTATGAGACAACCCAATAAGCATAACATCCACCAAAAATCAAACCATATAACCAATGCATATTCAATGCCAATCCATCATAAGATCTGAGACCATATCTATTGCATAGTGTGCCACCCAAACTATTTCATACGTTAACCCTTTCCATAACTCCACACAATAAATAAAATCATATCCACATTGCTATATGTGCCTCCATTCGACATTAATTAAATTTGCATAGCCATTAACCAAACAAATAGCATAACAACTAGGACTAACACGAGTATCCATTAACTCTTTCGTTCAAAATTTGCATATAGTCTTTTATTATAGCTCAAATACATAGTTTCTTCCCTTTTGTTTTAACTATAGAAACTTTCCATAATTTCCCTTTGTTTTGATCATGCTACCATTAAGTATTCCTTGAATATATGTGGCTAAGTAATCATCATAAAAATTAGTAACAAAGCTATAACATAGAAATTGTAAACAACATCATCCTCATACACATAGAACTTGTTCAATGTCGCAAGTGATTACCAAAAGCATTCCACAATAATGCATTATTCAATTATTACCACGCCAAATGAAACTAAGACTGCATCGTCAAATGTGTAGGATTGTGTAGGCAACATCACACCATCATCAAAATATGTGTCATATGTCTATCCTTGCGCCTCTAGTCTACAAGGGGGTCTTGCCTACTAGTATTATATTATTATCATAATTAAATACTAACGTTTTTAGCAACCCTTTGCAGGTGGAATTCATCGTTGCGATTTTAATCATCAACATGGGGCTCTCATGTCATTGTATGTTCTTCTTGGAGAGGTACATGAAAAAAATGAAGGAGTTTGTTTGACAAAGGGCAAAACCAGAGGGCTCTATGGTGGAGGGGTACATAGTATATGAGTCATTCTATTATGCTAGTGAGTACATTGATCAAATTGACAACACTCTAGGGGCAGTGGTTTGGGACGATCGGAGTATTTTTTAGGGGTGAATTATAGCCAAAGGGAGAAATTTTAGGACAATTTTTCAAGTTTGGCGAATATTTTATATTATTTAAATATACTATATTTCGCCTTATCTCGAAACCCTATTACTATTTTTAGATATAAATATCCAAACAACATATCAGATGATGAATCATATGCACCTATTTTCAAGGGAAAAAGAGAAATTTGGAATCATATTCACCTATTTTCAAGCAAAGGGGACAAATTTTGCCATCACCAAGGGTTGTGTTTAAAAAATAATAATCCACATGAATATTTTTTTAAGGTAAAATATATTTAAAATACTTTTTTTAGGTTGGATGAATTTTTTATATTAAAATAATTTCTTTAATTTTTGGCAACAAATATTTTTCTAAGGTAAAATATAGTTAAAGTGCTAAATTTTATGAGTTTTTTTTAGGTTTGACAAATTCTTTATTTTAAAATAATTTCTTTAATTTTTGGAAATAAATATTTTTTAAGGTAAAATATATTTATTATTATTATAGGATTTTTTTTAGGTTGGACTAATTCTTTATATTAAAATAATCTCTTTAATTTTTGACATATTATGGTATATTAAATAGTGTTTTAGAAGTAATATTTTGTAGCAACATTTCCTTTTATCAATTTTAGCGAGCACGATGGAGAGAAACAAAAGTAGGTTGAGTATTTTCTCTAGTTTTCCTTTGATAAGTGCTCAATACCAATAGAAATTTAGGTTCCATGCTTGATCCAAATTTTTCTTGTTTTTATCTAATGTAATGAGTATTGATACTTGGTATCTCTTTTTTAAGATCTTGTTGTTACAATTTGGGGTTAGGAATGTTTTGTGGTATATTAATATCTAATACTCAGTTTATCATTTCATATACTATGTAAAACTCATTTGATAATAGATCTGTCTTTTTAAATTCTTGCTATTGTGGTTTGGGGTTGACAAATGTTTAATTGTTGTGAAAAAAATAATAACAGTCAGTCCATTATGTAAATTGGGAAACCTCAAATTCATGTAGTGTATTCACTGCAAATCTATTTTCCATGGCTCTTGTGGAACTCAATTTGTACTATCCATTTAGGGTACTAACTTTCTTTATATCATGTGTAACCCTTGTTGTTATTCGTTCGATTGATAAGAAAGATTAAAGAGACATATTTCCATGGCTCTTGTGGAGCTTATTTTGTACTATCCATTTAGGGTACTAACTTTCTTTAGATCCTATGTAACCCTTGTTGTTATTCCTTCTACTAATAATAAATATTACAGAAGGATTTCCATGGCTCTTGTGGAACTTATTTTGTACCAACCACTTAGGGTTCTAAAATATTATAAGGATGTAATTGAGTCTTCCAATTATGTCAATAAGTGTAGATCTTAATTCAATGTTAGAGTATTGGAGTTATTTTATCATGTTAAAGGATTATTAAATTCTCACGTTAAATGATTATTAAATGCTCATTTTATTTTCAGTACTCCTCATAGGGTATTGAGCTGTTTATTGCACCATTTTGTATTTTTGAATGATTAGATCAATGTCTCTCAGAGGATGGAGGGAATCTTGAGAGCTCATTGATGTTCAGATTGGTCACAATCTCAAAAACAACCTCACGAGGATAAAAATACCCTTACTTTTTTATAGAGGTGGTACTCCTCTATTGTTTGTCTGAAAGATATAGCTTGTTGTATCTTTGGCCATAATATCAAATAAGAGAGTGCTAAACAACATAACCCAAAMTATTTATTGCTTGAAAATAAAATTTGAAAATACAGTTTAAAGTATAAGAGTATATTCACAACAAAAAAATTCATGAGAGAAGGACCATGAATATTTTACAGACTTGTTGATCTAAAAGACTATTTTACGGTCTTTAAGTCAACCTCATGAGGATAAAATCCCCTTATKATTTTTAAGAGGTGGYACTCCTCTATTTTAAAATTGCATGCAGAAACATAAACAATGCCTTAGAAGGACCAAGCTTATTTGAAATATATATTCACATGCAAAGAATACCTGAGACAGGACTAGGTATCTTATGAAAATAAATATTTACAATATGTTACAGGATTCATAAATCAACAGAGTGTGAAAATAAATATAATGACATTTCTGTGGGGCCATTGTTTTGACATATTTTACACTTGTCAGTTGGCTTTTTTACTATCCTTACCTCATCCATATACCTAGCTATTACCCTTATTACCGTGTCTTTTCATGTTTTTGAAGTGAAATGACCTAAAAATATCTAAGAGGTTAATGTTGTGCATTTTATTTATTTTTGATGTCTTTGATATGTTAGATTGAATTTCTAGAACATATGTTACTAATGATGATTTTATCAGTTCTATTTCTGTACCAACAGTTCACTTCCGATACTTGAGTTTGGTTGTTAGCATACTTCCACATCTCCGGTTGAACAACGACCACATGGGTTTCAAATATATAGATGTCARCATGGTGTGTGTCCCTTGGTTCATGCCCARGACACACATGGAATCTTCCAAGAGTGGTCAAGGGTTTTCAGTAAAAAATGTGTCAAATTAGCAACAATKAATTTCTAGCGCAATTCTCTAGATAATGAGGACGAATCTCAAAATTATGGAACATGGGTTTTGTGAAGAAAGGCCTAATTTGGGTAGCTCATGGGCATATTCCTCAGAGGGTGAAGGATTTGAGAGATATGGAAAAATATATATTTTTTGTTTTCCCATCTATATAGTGATAGTGCACAATGATCTATATCAGCATAGCAGCCACATCCATACAATCTATCCATTGCATCTGTATAGTCCGCGGTACAAATTCACTATTTTTCCTTACTTCACCCTGTTATCGTCCGTACCACGCCTTTTTTTTCCTTCACCTACATGTGGTTCGCTACTTTAGATCTCACCACAAACGCTAGCTTTACAACTCGTATTGTTCAGTCTTGTCAAATTTGCAGCCGTATTGTTCCATTGTGTTCATTCAAATCCGTCACCGTATTGTTTTTTCATGTCTGTACTGTTCTATCCCGTCCGTACAGTTCCGTCCTATCCTATCCCTTATCCATGCAGTTGAACTCATTAACATTATTATAATTACCTATTTGTAACCTTTCATCGGGAAGGTGTCTCTTCATTATTAATCATTAACTGTTGATTATTATTATTATTTATATTTATAATGTATTTACATTTATTATTATATATTGTGTTCATAACAGTAGGAGTTGTTGAAGACCAACCCCAAAACCGTACCTACAATAGAAATAAGTAAGATACTCTCTTCTCAAGTAAGGCATTCCATGCTTGAGTGTGATGTAAGCAGGGCCACCAAATCAAGTACACTACAGATCCATGAGTATTGAAATCATAATTGATGTCCATGGCCACAAAACTATACACAATGGATCCATGTGATATATAGGAGTAGCAATAATGGAAATGAGGAAATACACAATGGATCCATGCAAAAATGTAGATCATAGCCAAAAATAGATACATAAGGAGCTATGTATCAGAATCAATGCAGAGGATATATGGAACCAACAGAGTGAACAAATTGATCCTCTGCAAGTACTAATGTCAACGAGGGTGTTTGTTGATATAAAAGACTATTTTATGGTCTTAAGGTCAACCTCACGAGGATATGAATCCTCCTGCGTTTTTATAAAGATGGTACTCCTCTTTGGATGAAGTGTTAGAAGGTTCCTTATATGATTCTGTAATGAATGAAAGATCTCCCAACACAACTTGTAAACAAAAATGTACAATCTTTATATATAAATATACATCATGTCATTTGAAGAAAATATAAGATAAAGTGTGTCAACATAGATTTGTGTATACAAGGTTTAGAGTCTCCATTCAACAAACATTCTTTCTTTCTTGTAAGATAAAATGAACTTGGAATCTGTTATGACTTTGCAAGAAGAATGGAAAAACAAAGTTGTACATGTCATCAAAGAACTTTAGAAGAGTGCATCATTAAGACTCAATAAACAATATGATAGACACACTTTAAACATCTCACGCTCAAAATATCAAGTCTTGAGAGGTCATTAAAGTTATGTCTCAAAATAGCTCTATGTAGAGGAATCAATAATAATATCCCAAATATGACAAGTTTAATAATATCAGAAAAAAGAGAGCCAGAACAACCTCTACAAAGTCTCAATGACAACAAATAAACTGAATGAAATAGAAATTACCTTTTTACAAGGAGGGATATTTCTCCTGTCGACTTGAAATGTTACAAGATGACTGGAGATTTCAAAGAAAGAACTGCTCAAACACAAATCTTCTTGATCTCACTACATTCATGGATGATTTGATGGAAAGAAACAAGAAAGAAGAAGAAGACGAGAGACAAGTTTTAGCAGGCCAGTCCAACAAATCTTGGAAATATAGATCTTTTCTTCTTGCAGACTCTTCAACATTGTAGAAACTTTTGACTGCCAACCCCTTGATAATGCCTTGTCTTTCCCTTTTAAAAGTTGTTCTCAATGTTCTTGAAGTAGTTAGGTTTTGTGTTTCTAAGTATTTCCATGGTTCCTTTTTGGAGTAAAATACATTTAATTAATGTTTCATTTGATTCTCATTAATTTCTTTTGTCATTGAAATTCGTGCCTCCAAATAGGGTCCACTTATTCCTTTAATACAATTCATTTAATAAACTTTATTTTTGTTATCGTATAGTTTGTAGCTAGGTCAAGTGGCTATGAAGTAGAAGGCCAAACTGGCGTAACATGAACCTATCCCACCCAATGTCACCAAGATGGGTAGGTTCTTTCTCTTTAGGGAGGTTAGGCCTAGGGGAGACGTCCCTGGTAACCTGGAGTTTTGAAGAAGAAAAGGTTTAATGGTCAAAGTAAATTTCCCCCTTCACAGGTCACCAACAAAACATATAGTCCGGCTAAACAACCAATAATGAAGTGTAGGCCCAAAGAAGAACACCTGCCCGGAACAAAGAAAACCAATATATATATGCAAGCTATGATTCAATGGGTCAGTACTTCATAAGACTATCTTATATCAATATATAAGCAATTGCAACAATAAATATTGACGAAGTCAATGTTTGTTAATACAACAATGAAATAATGTTACTTCACCAATAAATATCAAGATGATATAGCAATCAATGTATCCAATCAATCTCTCATTCAGTAAATGCTTTAAAAACCATCTAATTGATTAATAAATGAAATTTGTTGCATCAAGATGAAATAACCAAGGGTGACGTCAGCTTTTTAGGGTTAGAAGTTAGTTAGGGTTTCAATTTATAAGAGGTTTTGAGAGTTATTTCAATCACTTTCACTTCAACGTTGGAGGCTAAAGATCAGTGCCTAAGGGTTATGGAGTAAAAAAGGTGAAGGACACATAAGTTGAAGGGGATGAGATTCAAAGGACAAGAGGGAAAGGTTTCAAGGTGTTGCAATAGCAGGGCCTTAAAGACAGAACCCTAGGGGAGAGAAGCTCACTATGGTGTTGCTTAAGCAAGGCCTCGTGCTCTCTCCTCCTTCCCGGCAAACAACTAGCTCAAAGACAAGTAAAATAAAGACAAGAGAGTTTAAAGAGGGAGAGTGTTGCAAAGGCAAGGCTCTTTCATCAAACCCTAAAAGAAGAATGACCCTAGGTGTAGATAACCTAGGCCTGGGATGTCCTCTTCCTATTGAAGTTTAAAGGTACGGCTAGATTAAGGGAAGACTATAGAAAAAGTGTAGCAATGGCTAAGCTCTCTTCTTCTTCTTCAATGGCTAAAAGGTTTTTCTATCAGGGGACATGAGACAATGACCTACTTGTGTGTTTGTCCCCCAGGGTTTTGATTCAGCAATATATGATAAATAGATGCAAGAAATTAAACTACAACCATTCAATCAAGAAGTTTTGCAAAGAAATACTTACAAATCATTAAGACAATAGCATGCAAACCCTAGTTGTAAACCTTCCTTCAAGAAAAATACCATAAATTAACAAAAATATCCTCTCCAAACAAGTGCACCTTCCTCAAATCAGCCAATAACCCTAATAGGGTGCAAAAATCAGACCTCCCTAGGAGAGTGAGTGATGAGTTATATCAAAATGAGGATAAAACTCCTCAATATATACTGTATCATGACCTTTGATTAAATTTCAGGTCATAAAAATTAGCCGACAAGGCTTTAAACCAAAATCATACTGTTTTTACATTAAATGTTCTTTTAAAAACCCTAAATGAGAAAAAAGTGAGACGTCAAGCCCTCCTGAGGGAGACGTTAGGCCTTTTTGGGGCCAGTGCAACATCCAGAAGCCAAACGTTAGCCCTCCTTGGGCTCTTCCAAACTGCCACATGTACCAACAACCCTGTCCATCTGCCGTATGCTCATGATGATGTCACAAGCCTCCTGGTGACATCCTGGGTCATCTGGGGCCAACGTTCCACTGCAAGTGGGTCAATCCCCCTAGGTCTGGCTAAGCTAAAGTGCCCTTGATGGAACGTCCTCTTCCTCTCTGGTGCAAAACCTCGGTCAAACACTGTCTTGTCTCTACCCCTTTGATGGGGTCTCAACAACCATCTAATGGGCTCTTCATCCCCATGGAGGTCTGAACTAATCATCTCCCCATGTGTATCGGTCCAAATGGTACCTATCCGTTGGGCATGGTCCTGCACATCAAAAACTACGCCCTCCATGGGCTCATTAGTCACAGGGATCATAGAAATGTTAATCACATTCCATCATTAATATTATCAAACATATGCATAAAAATCCTGATATATCATTCAATATCTCAAAGACTTTACAAAAAACCTACAATATAAGGTCCAGAAAAAGGACAAGATACCCTATTGGGCTAACATCCATAAGGAAAGGAAAGTTTCCAAGGGGTTTCATCCAAGCCATGTAAACGAGGTGAAGTGGTTTAAGGGATGTCCAGACATACCGGTAGAGTGAGAGCCAAGGATGCATGATATTACCTGTGGGTGCCTTTGTAGAAGGCGAGCTGTACCTGTCATGGATGCAATTTTTTCCAAGCCCCCTTTGCCTTTATTTCTTTCTTTATTTGCTTTTTCTTCATCTTTTTCTTTTTATTCAAGGGCTATCCAGAGGACACTTCCTTGGCGTGGTGATCAGAGCTGACAATGTTACCCACAAGTACTTTCACAACGGTGATAAGGCTGGATCGTGATGAGACCCCCTTTCCCTTGGCCATGCAACCAAAGGTCACTTCCCTGGTGTGGTAACCAGATGGTGGCAATGTCATGCTGTTAGGTACCCATGAACACAATAGGCTGGATCGTGATGAGACCCCCTATCCTCTTGATTAGATCTTGTTTGTT
>JASDQU010506961.1:30321-41597 GCA_032191745.1 Picea mariana
CATAGTTATTCCTTTCATTGATTCTACAATTGATTGCCTTGTGTCCAAAATTTCCACAAGTATAACAATGTCCAAGAAAGAAATTTTGATACCTGGGTGTAAGTGATCTTCTTTGTGGTGTGGTCCATCTGGGTTCACGATCTATTCTTTTGTAGTTTCCTTCATAATGATTGCTTTCATACCTAATGGGAGAGGATATTCTTGATGTCTCATTCCTTCTTAATTCTAGTCTTCTATCTTGTTGTTCAACTTGTTCTAGAGTGTTGGTTTCATCATTTTCAACTTCCTTCTCTTGTTTTGTTGTCTTCAAACTGCCATTGTATTCTAGTCCTATCTTTTCGTTTGGAGATATTTGACTACTAAGGATCTCATCTAATTTTTCAGTGCTTTTTTTGAACTTCTTCAAATTTTTTGTTGTCAATAGTAGCTCCCCTTTTGTGTGATCCAATTCTTCTTTCAAATTCTCATAATATTCTAATTGTTCCTTCAAGCTATTAATGGTATTTTCAATCTTGTAATTCTCTTCTTCACAACTACTCAATTCACCTTTTAGTATTATGTTTGTGTTTCTAAGCTTGCTATTTTCAGTTTCAAGATGCTTCAACTTTTCAAGATTCTCATCTTCTTGTTCACTCTCTGCATTGTCTTTGTATTCCCAAAAGGAATCAAGGTTGGTTTCTTCATCTGAATCTTCTTCACAAATGATTTCTTCTTCTTTAGAATTCTTGTGATTATCATCCTGGGTTTCTTGGGTTATGAAGAGGACTTCTCCTCCATCATTAGCTTCTTCATCACCCTCATCTAAGGAGATTTCATCATCCTTGGAGTAGAAGTTCTTTTTATTGTTGAGACTTCTCTTTTTATAGTAGCAGTTTTCAAAAATATGTCCTATTCTACTACAGTTAAAGAATTTGAGAGGAGACTTACCTCTGTATCGTCCACTTCCCTTCTGGAACCTTTTTACAAAGTTTTCTATTTCTTCATCAAGGTCGGTATCCTTGTCTTTTGTCTTCTTTATGGCTCTAAAGGCTGCTTCATTATTTGGCTGGTCACTTTCTGTACTTGTTCTCATTTCATATGCTATAAGTGACCCATGTAATTCATCCATTGTCATTTTGTTCAATTCCCTAGTTTCTTCAATGGCGGAGACCTTAGCATCATACTTCAAGAGAAGTGATCTCAACATTTTTTGTACAACCAAGGGTTTATTGAGCTCTTCACCTAATCCTCTGATAGCATTAGCAACTTCATCAACTCTAAGAAAATAGGTTGCAATATCTTCCTTTTCATTCATCTTGAAATTTTCAAATTCTTCTCTATCTCGTTGAAGCTCGATGTGCTTAACTTTTGGATCGCCTTCGTAGATACTCTTGAGTTTGTCCCATACCTCTTTAGCAGTGTTGCAACCCATCACTTTGCTAGCAATGGTTGGTGCCAATACTGCTAGAATAACATGTCTGGCTTTTGAATTACAACTCATAAGATTCTTCTCATTTGGATCAGTTGGAGCATTATTTGGGATTACATAGCCATTTACAACTGAGTACCAAATGTCTACTCCCAAAGCCGTTAGGCAAGTTTTCACTCTATCACTCTAGTATGCATAATTTCTTCCATAAAATTTTTGAATCCCATTTGAAATGTGCTCGTGGTCATCCATCTTTGCTCAGGACATTCCTTTCAGTGGTTAAATTGTTCTGAAGGCAACCTGCTTTGATACCAATTGTTCATACTGAGAGGGGGGTGAATTAGTATCAACAATTTACAAACATTTTCAACTTATACTTAAACTATTCAATTATATCCAATGAGAAATGAGCAATAGTATAAGAGTTACACTAATACACCACAATACACCATGCACAATATATGAGGAATAATCAATAGTTATTGTTCAAGGGAAGTAATGACTTACAAAGGTAGCTACAGCTTCCAAATGTAAAGGGAGGGATAAACCTCCAAAAGGAAGATACAATCCTCCAATATCAATAGATATTTGAACTCTCCAACCTTGCCCCTTCCTTCCACCCAAGAATATATGGAAGATAATAAAACTTTACATTAAATCATGACCATCAACCAACCATCACATAGAACCTGATAATGCTTCCCGAGACTCCTTCATTTTCTGCAATTATTCAATTCTTGGAATACTCTGATCATGTAGATAATATTTATCAATGTATTCTCTGAAACTTCTCCAAGTTTCACTCCTTGAATCCTCCCCAAAAAAAAGTTATAGAAAGAATGGTAGACTTTATTCAATTATGGTTTATTCAGGAGAGCAAACTTGTACAGAATGCCCCGCTCTCAATATTTAACATAATATTATGAAACTCACACACAAGAAACTAACATCTGTATGATTTCCAATGCAATTGGTCCCACTTCATTTGGATTCTCTATGAATAAGTTGTGATTGTTTTACCCAGAACACGTGTTTATTGACTAGCTTCAGGACTGGTCACAAACCCTATCTTCCACAGAGTGTATCTCCATAATTATAGCGAATCAAGAGATGAAAATTTTACCACAGGTACCTTGATATGTCTTCTCAATACCATATAAATTTCACCATCTTAATCATTCTAGAAAAAATTTTATAGTGAAAATGGTAAGATGACCTGAAAATAACATACCTTAGAACACATCACCAAAAGACTTCGTCCTTCCTTGAAATCTGGCCTTCTTTACTTCTGATTTCCTCTAAAATTTGACTTTTATTTCAAATGTTCATGTATAATGATATTTATTTATACCATTTATGTCACTTCCTTTTAACATTAGGGCTGACCTGACACTTTCTTATTTTGTAATTATTTTCTTTAATTATCTTCAGGGCCTACATGTACTTCCTTCTTCAATTCACTTTGTCATCCTCAAAAATTCATTTATCCTCAACCATGAGGAACCACGTGACATGCCACATACCACTGGAAACAACGTGATGTATACTATCCATCCATGGGTGTTTTATCTGCATGTGTATTGTCCTTCATGTCCAAATACCTTCATCAATCTTGCGGTCCAAAACCAATGACTAGGGTTGACATCAATGACAACAACCAATCTTCCAACAGATAATCTGGAACACACAATTGCACAACCTTACAATAAAAAAATATCAGGGTACAAGGAATAATATGTAGAAGAATTGAGAAGAAAAAATGTGTCTCTTTAAATGATTGGCATATAGGTTTTGACTTGTATGTTTGTTTCCTCTCCGTGTGTGAACTGATCAGCCCTTATTGTATGCTCTTTTAAAGAGTACGAGATAGTTTCCAAGATAAAATTCGGTTCATTGTGTAAGGGAAAATGTGAGAGAAAATCACTAGAGTAAGATGGTTGATTAATAGTCTGACTAATGATGTTGTCTCCTAGTGATTGATCTTGCACTTATTCAACTAAATCAGGGAAAAGTTTATCGTCCACATGATCATCAACTTCACATTTGATCTCTTTTACTTCAGAAACAGTTATAGAATCTAACAACTATCTCTTTTTAAAGTCAAGGTTCCTTCCTCAACAGAAGGAAATATTGTTGGAAAAGAGTGAAAGTGACAATTTCATTTTGTAAAATATGATGTTGCTCCTGACCTGCCAAAATGAAAGAAGTTGACAAAATTTGTGGTGGTTCAAAGACTTCAAGATCAACATGAAAATTGGAACCATCTTGAGATTGAGTATTAGTGCTCAAATCAGATTGGTTAATGATTAAAATTGATCTTGTATGTTAGATAAAGAAACGAGATATCGAAACCATTCATCAATAAGAGGCATTTATTTCAAAGGGAATCTAGTACAAACATATATAAGACTAATTACATAATCTTCTAATGATTCATCATTTTCCTTCTGTAAGCAACTTAATTGTCCACCTAATTCATCATAATCAAAATTGTTAAAATAAGATAAAAACTCAATTACAAACCCAAACCAAGAATGAATAGAACTAGCCCGAAAGGATTCAAACCAACATCTAACCTGTCCTCAAAAAGTGAGGGAAAACAATATGCATACAACATTAAGATCAGTGATATTATACTTTAAACACTTAGAACGAAATTTATAAAGATGATCTTTTGCAGTTGTATTCCCTTCACCATCAAAGGTGAGATTTGACAAGAGAGTAGTTTTCATGTTGGGGATATTTGGTAATGATAAATGGAAAGCATGTTACAACACAGGAGCTATGATAAATTAAATCATCTCAACTAAAGACTCCACAAGGTCAGCTTGTCAGTCTTGCCCTCCTTCTAGCACCATTTTTTGATAGGAAAATGTGATCACCCGCCAACTAAGAGAGTGATTACAGTCTGCGGTTGTCTACAATAACCTAAGTTGTTTGGGGTAACTCACCCTACTGGGTTTTATGGATCCGTTAGCTGATGAGCGGACCTAGTCTAAGCTATAGAAAGAAAAACTAACAATTCCTTTACAACTACCTACTATGTACATTAATACTAATTGTTCACACCTCTAACTATAGAATTTATAACATGTACACGGATACAAGATTTCGGGGAAATCTTGTGAAACTAGAGAGTTCGTAAAGAGAATTAAATCCCAGGAAAAATTATAAATAAGGGAAATTGGTACTAAAACACACTACTAATTTAATTTTGCAATCCAAACTAAAATAATAATGAATGTAAATTATAATGTTTAGAATTAAATGGACAAATCATTTAAGTTTTAAAGTTAATCTACATCCACAGAAAACTAAAACAAAACAATAAAAAAAAAACTTACTAACTTATGTTATCCAGTAATAAAGGGAATTTTTGACTTGTGCATTCCTGAGTAAAGTTGCTCCTACAACCTGTCTGTCAAAGAAAACCTATGGAAAAAATCTGTGAAATATGAAGATCATACAAATATCAGAGGAAAGTCACTTCGGTCAGATAATTAACGTATTTTTAATGATACAGGAAGGACATGTTATTTTATCTGATACTTTGTGAATATTACAATTACTTATTTGTCGAACATAAAATAATTTATAGTCACAGATTTAATCATCGCAAGTTTAGAACATATAAACAAACTTGATATATTTTAATACTTCCATCACAATAATCACAAAGATCTTTTAATTATTGGAACAACAGACTATTGAAAATTAATCAGAAAAAATTAACAATATATTGTCGAAATCGGCAAAAGCTAAGTTTCAAACAATACATTATCAATGCTAGAAGTATGAATCAGAATAATAGATATTATAATAAAAACAAAACCATTTCACTCACAGGGAAAAACCCATTAAGTAATCTGGAGTTTCATATTCTTTTTCAAAACTAAACAGTGGTCCATTATCCCAAAATTCCAACCATGTTTTTTACTCTAAAATGCATGAGTATTTAAATAGTAGTATGGATCACTCCTCATATCAACATGATAGAGGTGAATCCTTCAAAAATATTATGTTTTGAATAGTATATCCTAACTTCCACTCATAACAGAAGAAAGAAAAAGCAAACTGTTACAACAACTTTAAGTTTGTTGACATAACAATGAGGATTCTAACTTGTCAGTCTAGAACTAATCCTACAATATTTAGGAAAAAATAACATCTTGACAACATCCGGTTGTCTTAGTAATTGTTGTTTTTGAAACCTTCTAATCTTCCCATGATGTGTCAATAAAAAATATAATCAATTAAAATCAATAGAAAACTAATTAATGACTAGCTACAAAATCTCAGATTATGTAGCTTGTCTAAATAAATGACAAAACCAAATCAAATCAAAACAAAGAAAACTAATTACAAAATTAGAATTGAATTTACCATAAATCACGTGTTTGAAATTGAAGATGAGTATAAGGTGGATTCCAGAACAATATTGACATTGGTGGATTTCTTAACAATGGTGTTTTGAGAATTCTTGGATCTATTATTTTCATGAGAATAACTTTTCTCCCATTTAGACAATAATTACAAATTTTCCTTCCACGACTCACTGATTTTCCTTTATGCTTGTTCTAGACACATCTAAAGGTAAGGAACAACTAGATAATACCTCTTAGCCCATAATTGGCAGCCATTACAACTCCCACGATCTGAATTCATTTTAGGATGTTGGTTATTCCTATCAGAGGTGTTTTTTCGTTAACAAATTACTCCGTAGAGTAGGACCAATACATGACAGGATTTCCAATCCATAGAAAAAAAAGGGGGGAGTTACCGACGAAGTCAAAAGGGACTTGCATGTTGGTCTTCAATTTTTCACCCTGATTTTTCATAAGGAATTTCATGATCTTCAATAGTTATTGATTCCTTTCAGGCTACCATGTGTTCATATTTATTCCTGAGTATTCTATATAGTCTTTGCCCAAAATTCTTGTTATTAAAATCGATTTTTTTCTTATTTTGGACTTGATCTTTTGGTAGATCAACGTGTAAATTTTTCTTTGAATGGACTTATTGCTTATATTGTTTGGGACAATCCAAAGGTTTATTCTTTAATCGATTCAAGATTGATTCTAGAGACTAAGTCAGTACTAGCTTTTCCTTGACCTTGCCACGAGTAACATGAGGAACAAGAATGATAGTTTCATCATGGATTGACCACTTGATAAGAGGGGAGTGAGGATACGGGTTAAATCAGACCTCTTACTCAATCTTTTCAATATCCTTAGACATATATACTTGCTCTCCAACGTTGAACTATTTCCTCAACCTCGATGGAAATTATGAGGAGATATTCTTTAAAACAAAGGTCATATCTCTCAAATATTTGCGTTTTTTAGGAAAATGTCCGCCTGAGAGCTAAATGGGTTCATTTCTGAGATGGGTTTTTGATGGTTTTGTCAAATTATTTTTTTGTTTGATCATAATCCATCCTGTAAAATTATCCCTGTCATCCCATTACGAGTAAGCAAAACCTCAGGGTCGTTCAATTCTTCCCTTACTATAGGGGCCATGAACTCTGTAGCTATCTTAATGGACAATATAATTTGAAGGGAGAATAGAATACTTCTATGGGAGAGAATACATATGAGACAAAACACAACAAAATCATTAAAACCAGATAAAAACAAGTCGAAATACATGTTCGCAACAATAACGGCTTAAGAACTCGAAGCACAGAGGATGATACAAATGACTCAAGAACTTAATATTTTGATTATATATAAGGTTTCTTGCATGATGGAGAACAAAGGGATTTATGTTTGAATGACCCATGTTTTCCTTGTAATTTTCCACTAACCACTGACCCCAATTCATGGGCGAAGACACGATCATAGTAATTATCAAAGGGGTTTAGTTATGATTACTTCGGAGGGGAAGGATAAAATCAAAT
This sequence comes from Picea mariana, assembly GCA_032191745.1. Taxonomy (NCBI): domain Eukaryota; kingdom Viridiplantae; phylum Streptophyta; class Pinopsida; order Pinales; family Pinaceae; genus Picea; species Picea mariana. Next base: position 37,629 of record JASDQU010506961.1, read on the forward strand.
TGTTGAGAACAAAGTATACACGATGCATAACCCATTACCTAATATAACACTATCATAAACCAAGAATTAGGATTGACCCTTTTAACATGGCATATATAACAATTGTATTTACTAAGGTTTGTGTTAAATTATTCCTTGTTATGACAAGGGTTTTGACATGATAAACCTTGTAAATAATAAAAATAGTTATAAGGTTAAACTTGCCCTTATCAAACAAGATTATAGTCAGGGAACTTACAATATTAACATAAGTTGTGAATCTAAGTTAGATCCACACTAGGAAATAATGGAAGTCATTGTAACATTGCAGTATCCTTTTCGAATGAAGTTAGGAATAGAAGAAGTTAATTGAAAAAGGTTGATCAGAGAACCATAATTGTGAAATACATCATATAAAATCCACCAAAACAATTTATGAAAATAATCATTAGTTTCATTTTTATCAGTCGTGAAATTAAGCACAGTATAATAACACAAAAGAAAGCAACTGAAACGATAAATGTTTATACAAACCAAGAAAAAATTATAAAGAGTCTATCAATCCGATGAAGATAACATACTGGAAAATGAGAAATTTTATAAATAACTATGTTATTTCAAGGTAAAATAATAGGGTGTTAGTTGGGGGGAGCCAACAAACAACGACTCACTAAGAGAGGTAGTTATCTCTGACCTGGAACTATCCATCACAAGGAAAGAAGAAAAATATACCAAGGCTTGTAGAAGTCTCAAGTTTTCTTGGGAAAGTCCATTCTTAGGCCTGTACAATATTGATGTGATCTCAACTCTCAAACATATATTGATGTTACTATAGTTTGTAATCAAAGGAAAATAATTTGCATGGAATGGAAATCCAGAAAATTGTTTAATCAAAGAGTCACGAAGGGTTTATGAAAGGAATTTGATATCGTAGGCATATCTACTACTGCCAACAAGAATCTATAGACCCGACATGGATTCCTTTTAACCAACCCAAACGTTTTGATCCCATCCAATAGTTGTGCTCACATGATGGACCATCCAATGGAAAGTTAAATTTATTCACCTTTGAATTTGTTATGGAGTTTCTTTAAATATAAGTATGTACCTATTACCTCTTTACCTAACATTGTTTCACTGCCAGCAAGCATGTTCAGTACCCTCATGAAGTTTTTTTGGTACCATGTGTCCATTTACCCACTTCCAGCGAGCCTTTTCAGTACCCCGGTGGGTTTACAAACATTTCCCACACATAATTGCTTTCAACCCTCTTATGCCACCCTTTGAATAATGTATTTAGATATTTTCTCTTAGCAGTTGGGTGAAGAGAGCGGGGTGATACTAGAGGTGAATAAAAGGTGCAATACTTGTATTTTTCATTAACTTTCACAAATCGAAGGTCTAATCATGGTATAATTTGTTTTATTTTTGGTTCGAAAATCATCTAGAGGATGGGGAAATGATTTAGAGTGATTCCTTAAGAATGTGGACGGTGTAAAAAGTATAAGGATCATCGTTCTTGTCAAATATTAAAGAAATCTCTAGAAATAGTTCCCAACAAACATGATTAGGGCGGGAAATAATAGTAGCCATCAGTTCAAAGAATTGACTATCAAAGTTGTATCTTGATACCAAGACAGATTTGAACTATCTCATCAGACTATTGGAGGGACACAAGCGCTTAAGATGAAATTTCTTTATGATGATTATTCTTGGATTAGTAGAGTAATGAATCAGAAAGATAGATATACAAAACAGGGGAAGAGATTCACTCGAAAGAAAAAAGGAATAAAAAAAAATCCAAACCAAATCAAATTCTATTAATGGAATTTAAAATAAAAAAGTCATTCAAAAAAAAAAACAAGTTTCCAAAACCCAAAATCCATGCTCCAATCAAAACAACATCTCAACAAGAATCAAAAGGAAGAAACGAGTTGTTTAAAATCTAATATTTTGGCATTTTCATTCCACGGGATAATGATTCACGATATGTAAATTTATTCGGGATTATTATCCAAAATAAACGCAATTGATAAAAGAAATTGAAAGAAAACAAAAAAATCCACACTTAAAATAAGTGCAATTATGTGTAGGGGCAAGTCACACCAAAGAACTTCTCATGTTAAATTGTAGCTTGAAAGTGAAAACCTTTGATCTCTTTACTCTCTCTTTTAAAACATTGAGGTTTTAACAATGATAATGTATTTCAAAACATAATTGTCTAAGGAAGATAGAGTAATTTAAAGACAACTCCCCTGAATGTAGTCATATGATGACTTTCTTTGTGCCTTAGATACCTGCATCTCCATAGCTGCATTATTCAAAATAAAATATAAAAAACAACCAATATAAATCTACTCCTAACCTACTCTAGATTACTTAACTAATCAAAATACTAAGTGTAGTTGTATTTCCAGTGTAACCATCAAAGTAACTCCAATCCTACAATGAAAAAAAAATCAAATATCAGTAACACGAATGGAAGTGTATCGAAATATGATGTTAAGCCCTAATATTGGCTCATTATACCTTAATTGGGGCATATTAGATTAGTAATGTTATTTTATTTATGTCATCTTTAGGCCATTAGTTGTAATTATACCCCCTAGTCTCCTATATATACCAAAGAGACATTTTCATTTTGAATCATCTTGTACTTGAACATTTAAGTGGGGAAAAGGAGGTTGCCCCCTCAAAGAGGCTTATTATATGAAATTATCTCTTTTTCAAGGAATTGAGTACTTTTCCTGAAGTTTTTCTATGCTATATTGATGTTTGGTTCTTAACATATGGTATTAGAGCTCAAGGTCTTGGGGTTTCGCTGCTACATCTGAGACACCGTGGAATTTACACTATAAATTTTTTTCTACAACATTTCAAAAGGAACGGCTTGGAGGATATTTAGAATATGGATCAAGGTACGTTGGTTTCAAAATTTATCTCCTGAGGCCTTAGAATTTCTGAGATACATCCTATACAAGATAGGGTTCTGGAATCATCCTGAAATGAGTCATTGCAGAATTTTCGCTATAAAATTTTTTCTGTAATGTTTCAGATCCTGAACTCCAGATTCCATTTACATAAATTAGTAATGTATCTGTGATAAAAATTTCATCTTCTGGGTCATCTTAAATTTGTAGATACACCCTGTGTAAGATAGGGTATCTGACTAGCCCTATTGACTAGTCTCAAGAAGGTGTTCCAAGTAAAACAATCATAACTTCTTCCTAGAGTATCCAAATTGTGTGGGACTGGTTGCATTGGATCGTGGACAGTCCGTAGTATGTTGGGTGGAATTTCATAATTTTATATCAATTATTTTGTGATGGGCACACTATACAAGTGAGATCTCCTGGAAAGGCCAAAAATCGGCAAGGTGTGGGGAAGTTACCGTAAATTCCACTTGGCACATCCAATTTTGATCAAACCTGTGGCATTGTAGAGAAGAAATATCAAAGAAATACATAAGAGAAAGTTTCATACCCAGACGGGCCAAAAATTGGGAGATACAACAGAAGAAATATTGTCTAGCAGAACCAACTCAAAATCAAGGTTCAAAAGTGATACTTGGCCAACATGCCACCCAAAAAGGGAACTTCTACACCAAATAAGCCTCCATAAAATCCTACTTGGATTCTTGATGAAGGTGAAGAAATGCGTAGGGACATAAATGAACTACAAAATAAGATGGATTCAATGGAAGCTAAGATGGATTCAATGGAAGCTAAGTTGGATACTAAGATGGATTCAATGGAAGCTAAGATGGACACTAAGATAGATGGTTTAAAAGGGGAGATCATGGAAGTATTGAAAATTTTCATAATAGAGAAGACACCTGAAAGTGAAAATGCATCCCATTAAATTCATGATGTGGACACAAGGAAGGTGAATCAAGAATGGAGAAACTCCAACTTTGGTTTGAAGACCAACCACGTTCCTAAGATTGACATGAGGAAGTTTGATGGCAAGGACCCAATCACATGGATACTT
>JASDQU010506961.1:41697-72907 GCA_032191745.1 Picea mariana
CTAGCTACCTTATAGTACTGAACATGCTTGCTGGCAGTGAAACAATGTTAGGTAAAGAGGTAATAGGTACATACTTATATTTAAAGAAACTCCATAATAAATTCAAAGGTGAATAAATTTAACTTTCCATTGGATGGTCCATCATGTGAGCACAACTATTGGATGGGATCAAAATGTTTGGGTTGGTTAAAAGGAATCCATGTCGGGTCTATAGATTCTTGTTGGCAGCAGTAGATATGCCTACGATATCAAATTCCTTTCATAAACCCTTCGTGACTCTTTGATTAAACAATTTTCTGGATTTCCATTCCATGCAAATTATTTTCCTTTGATTACAAACTATAGTAACATCAATATATGTTTGAGAGTTGAGATCACATCAATATTGTATAGGCCTAAGAATGGACTTTCCCAAGAAAACTTGAGACTTCTACAAGCCTTGGTATATTTTTCTTCTTTCCTTGTGATGGATAGTTCTAGGTCAGAGATAACTGCCTCTCTCAGTGAGTCGCTATTTGTTGGCTCCCCCCAACTAACACCCTATTATTTTACCTTGAAATAACATAGTTATTTATAAAATTTCTCATTTTCCAATATGTTATCTTCATCGGATTGATAGACTCTTTATAATTTTTTCTTGGTTTGTATAAACATTTATCGTTTCAGTTGCTTTCTTTTGTGTTATTATACTGTGCTTAATTTCACGACTGATAAAAATGAAACTAATGATTCTTTTCATAAATTGTTTTGGTGGATTTTATATGATGTATTTCACAATTATGGTTCTTTGATCGACCTTTTTCAATTAACGTCTTCTATTCCTAACTTCATCCGAAAAGGATACTGCAATGTTACAACGACTTCCACTATTTCCTAGTGTGGATCTAACTTAGATTCACAACTTATGTTAATATTGTAAGTTACCTGACTCTAATATTGTTTGATAAGGGAAAGTTTAACCTTATAACTCCTTTTATTATTTACAAGGTTTATCATGTCAAAAACCTTGTCATAACAAGGAACAATTTAACGCAAACCTTAGTAAATACAATTGTTATATACGCCATGTTAAAAGGGTCAATCCCAATTCTTGGTTTATGATTGTGTTATCTTAGGTAATGGGTTATGCATCATGTATACTTTGTTCTCAACAATTTGATTTTATCCTTCCCCTCCGAAGTAATCATAACTAAAACCCTTTGATAATTACTATGATCATGTCTTCACCCATGAATTGGGGTCAATGGTTAGTGGAAAATTACAAGGAAAACATGGGTCATTCAACCATAAATCCCTCTGTTCTCCATCATGCAAGAAACCTTATATATCATCAAATTATTAAGTGCTTGACTGGTTTGTATCGTTCTCTGTGCTTCGAGTTCTTAAGCCACTATTGTTGCCAACATGTATGCTGACTTGTTTTTATCTGGTTTTAATGATTCTATTGTGTTTTGTCTCATATGTATTCTCTCCCATAGAAGTATTTTGTTCTCCCTTCAAATTATACTGTCCATTAAGATAAATACATAGTTCGTGGCCCCTGTGGTAAGGGAAGAATTGAACGGCCCTGAGGGTTTGCTTACTTGTAATGGAATAATAAAGATAATGTTGTGGGATGGATTCTGATCAAACAAAAAATAATTTGATAAAACCATCAAAAACCCATCTCAGAAATGAACCCATTTAGATCTAAGGAAGATAGATTCCTAAAAACCCCAAATATTTGAGAGATATGACCTTTGTTTTAGAGAAGATCTTCTCAGAATTTCCATCGAGGTTGAGGAAATAGTTCGTGTTGTAGAGCAATCATATCTGTCTTAGGATATTGAAAATATTGAGTAAGAGGTCCGATTTAACCCCAATCCTCACTGCCCTCTTATCAAGTGTTCAATCCATGATGAAACTATCATTCATGTTCCTCATGTTACTCACAGAAAGGTCAAGGAAAAGCTAGTACATGTTTAGTCTCTAGAATCGATCTTAAGTCGATTAAAGAATAAACCTCTAGATTGTCCCAAACAATACAAGCAATAAGTCCCTTCAAATAAAAATTTACACATTGATATACCAAAAGATCATGTCCAAAATAAGGGAAAAATTGAATTTAATAACAAGAATTTTGGGCAATGACTATCTAGAATACTCAGGAATAAATCCAAACATAGGGTGGCCTCAAAGGAATCAATAACTATTGAAGATAATGAAATTCCTTATGAAAAATCAGTATGAAAAATTGAAGACCAACATGCAAGTCCCTTTTGACTTCATTGGTAACTCCCCCCCTTTTTTTCCATGGATTTGAAATCCTGTCAGGTATTGATCTTTTTCTATGGAGTAATTTCTTAACAGAAAAATCCCTCTGATAGGAATAATGAGCATACTAAAACGAATTTAGATCCTGGGAATTGTAATGGCTGCCAGTTATGGGCTGATAGGTATTATCTAGTTGTTCCTTACCTTTAGATGTGTCTAGAACAAACACGAAGGAAAATCAGTGAGTTGTGGAAGGAAACTTTGTAACATGTGGGTGGGGTGGACCAGAGGAGCGCATGAATTAGGAGGAGTCTTGGAGCTTTGGAAGCTTGAGGAGGTGGAGCATTGGACACATCTCCTCATGGAGTGTTTTTTCTAAATGGGAACAAAGTTCTTCTCATGAAAATAAAAGATCTAAGAATTCTCAAAACACCATTGTTAAAAAATCCACCAATGTCAATATTGTTCTGGAATCCACTTTGTACTCATCTTCAATTTCAAACATGTGATTTATGGTAAAGTCAATTCTAATTTGGTAATTAGTTTTATTTTTTTCGATTTGATTTGGTTTTGTCATTTTTTTAGACAAGCTACATAATCTGATATTCTGTACCTAGTCTTTAATTAGTTTTGCATTGATTTTAATTGATTATATTGTTTATTGACAGGTCACGGGAAGATTACAAGGTTTAAAAAAAACAATTACTAAGGCAATCAGGTGTTGTCAATATGTTATTTTGTCCTAAATAGTGTAGGATTAGTTCTAGAGTGACAAGTTAGAATCCTCATTGTTATGTCAACAAACTTTGTTAAAGTTGTTGTAACAATTTGTTTTTTCTTTCTTCTGTTATGAGTGGAAGTTAGGATATACTATTCAAAACATCATATTTTTGAAGGATTCACCTCTATCATGTTGATATGAGGATCGATCCATACTAATATTTAAATACTCATGCATTTCAGAGTCAGAAACATGGTTGGAATTTTGGGATAATGGACCATTGTTTATTTTTGAAGAAGAATATGAAACTCCAGATTGCTTAATGGCTTTTGTCCTGTGAGTGAAATGGTTTTGTTTTATACTAATATCTATTATTCTGATTCATATTCTTCTAGTATTGATAATGTATTGATTGAAACTTAGATTTTGATGATTTTTGACAATATATTGTTAATTTGCTCTGAGTAATTTTCAATAGTCTATTATTCCAATAATTAAAAGATATTTGTGATTATTATGATGCAAGTATTAGATGAAAAAAACATTATGATAGATTTTCCAGCCTATACCCATATTAGATCTCATTTTAAAAATATTTATCACACTACCAAACTTTCTACCATCTTAACTCAACAAAAGTATGGTGATCTTGGAAATCTTCTGTTAATGTTTTTCAAGCACAGACACAAAATTCTAAAGAATCACAAGTCATCACTTACTCTCTTAAGGTCCGATAGACCAATTCAGTCTTAGTGGACATTAATCATCATCATCATCATTAAAATATATCAAGTTTTTTTATATGGTTTAAACTTGCAATGATTACATTTGTTAAGCCCTAAATAGTGGCACATTACCCCTTAATTGGGGCATATTACATTAGTAATGTTATTTGATTTATGTCGACTTGGGTCCATTAGTTGTAATTGTACCTCCTAGTCTCCTATATATACCAAGGAGACCTTTTAATTTGGAATCATATTGTATTTGGAAATTTATGTGGTGTATAAGGAGGTTTTCCCCTTGAAGAGGCTTATTATCTGAAATTCTATCTTTTTCAAGGTGTTGAGTACTTATTCTGAGTTTTGTTTTATGCTATTTTGATATTTGGTTCTTAACATTTGGTATCAGAGCTCAAGGTCTTGGGGTTTCACTGCTACATCTGAGACACGTTGGAATTTTCACTATAACTTTGTTTTTACGATGTTTCAAAAGGAACCCCTTGGAGGATATTTATCAGACAGATCAAGGTATGTGGGGTTCAAATTTCATCTCTCGAGGCCTTATAATTTCAGAGATATCTTCCATGTAAGATAGGGTTATGGAATCATCCTTAATTTAGTCATCGCAAAATTTTCGCTATAAAAAATTTTCTGTAATATTTCAGACCCTGAAATCTGGAGGATATTCACAAAATTTATCAAGGTAGCTATGATAACAATGTTAGCTTCTATGCCATCTTAATTTTGTAGATAAACCCTATGGAAGATAGGTTATTTGAATAGTCATATTAACTAGTCTCAAACAGGTCTTCCAAGTAAAACAATGATATTTTCTTCAGTGTGTATCCAAATTAAGTGAGACTAGTTGCATTGGACAATGGATAATATGCAGTATTTTTGGTACAAGTTTCAGAATCAAATACCATATATTGTGATCTTGGTACGCTTTACAAGTACACTCTCTTGAAAGGGACAAACATCATCAAGGTGTAGGGAAGTTACCATAACTTCCACTTGGCACATACAATTTCAATCAAACATATGGAATTATAGAGAAGACATATCAGAGAACTAAAAAAAAAAATTAGACCGAGAAGGGTTGAAATTTTGGAGATACAACAGAAGAAATATTGTCTAGCATAACCACCTCAAAATCAAGGTTCAAAAGTGATAATTGGTCAACATGCCACTAAAAAAGGGAACTTCTACACCAATTAAGCCTCCAGACAGTCCTACTTGGACTCTTGATGAAGGTGAAGAAATGTGCATGGACATAAATGATTTGCAAGAAAAGACATTAACAAAAGATGAACTACAAGGGATAATGGATTCAACTGAAGCTAAGTTGGAGGAAATAAATACTAAGATTGAAGGTTTAAAAAGGGAGATCATGGAAGGATTGAAAATTTTCCTAATAGAGAGGACACCTGAAATTGAAAATGTATCCCATGAAATTCATGATGAGGACACAAGGAAGATGAATCAATAATGGAGAAACTCCAACTTTGGGTTGAAGACCAACCACTTTCCTAAGATCGATATGAGGAAGTTTGATGACAAGGATCCAATGACATGGATACTTTAGATGGAGCAATTATTTTATCTACATGATGTGCCACATACACAAAAGGTATGAATTCCTTCTTTATATTTATAACTCAATCAATTTGTGTGGTATCGATGGAGTTGTTCTCACAAAACACTTGTCACTTGGACAATTTTCATGGAATAAATGATAGCACACTATGAGGATACAAGGAGCAATACCTTCTTTAGCCAATTGATATATCTCAAGCAAAAGGGTTCAGATGTAGAGCACATTGAGAACTTCCAAATATTGAATATAAAGGTAACAAATATTCCAGATGAGCACCTTATTGATGTATTCATAGGAACTTTAAAGGATAACATTCAACATAAGGTTCTCCTTTGGGAACCCAAATCATTGGAGAATGCATTAAGGGTGGTGAGAAATGTTGAAAGTAAAAATATGGCTATGGCTACTAGAAGGAACACTCCTAACATCTATTGAGAGAATAATGTTCCTTCTTCTAAAACACCTCAAACTACAAGGTTGACACCTCAACAATTGGAGGAAAGAAAAGAAAAAGGTTTATGCTTTAATTGTGAAAGAAAGTACAATAAGGGACATAAGTGTGGTGAGAAGAAATTATTCTACATAGATTATGAAGAGGAAGAAGAACAAGAAAAAGAACAAGAACCATCTCAAGATGAAAACGTAGAAGAGATTTATTTTGAAGAGTTGACTCCCACGATATCATGTCATGCATTGGCTAGAATTAACACTCCTCAAACCCTCAATATAGAAGGATATATAAAAAAGAAAAAGCTAATAGTCCTAATTGATTCTGGTAGTACTCATAATTTCATTCACTATAAATTAGCCAAAGCTCTCAATTGCTTTATATATCTAGCGCCAAAGTTTCAAGTAATGATTGCAGATGGAGGAGCTATGAATTCCTCATGAAAATTAAATAAGATCATCTTACTATGGGAAAATATGTAATGAATAGTCTAATTATTTCTATACCCATGGGTGGTGTTGATGTCGTAATAGGATTCCAATGGTTACAATCATTAGGAACAATGGCCTTTAATTTTCAAGAACTTTTCATGAAATTTTCATTGGAAGGAAAATAAATTGAGTTAAGGGGTATCACAGGGAAACCCAGTAAGGTGATAAGCTCTAATGGGATGAAAAAATTATTGAAAAAGGAGCATCAAGGTGTAATTGTACAACTATGCTCACTAGATGTTCAAACAACTAATCCATCTATTCCCCTAGATCTCCAAGGGACCATTGATAAGAATTCAAAGGTATTTGAAGATATTCCCAAAGGTCTTCCACCCACTCGAAATCATGATCATGCTATTCAACTAATTCCTTGGAGTGTTCCTCCTAACATCAGGCCTTACAGATACACTTATTCCCATAAGAGTGAAATTGAGCATATGGTTGAAAAATTTTTAGAGGCTGGCATTATTAGACCAAGAAAAATTTCTTACTCTGCACCGGTGGTAATGGTACTCAAGAAAGAGGGCTCATGGCGTATGTGTCTAGATTATAGAGAGATAAAAAAAATCACTATTAAAGATAAGTTTCCCATTCTCATCATTTATGAATTGTTAGATGAACTACATGGATCAATCTATTTCACAAAGATGGATCTTCATCCAGGGTATCATCAGATTAGAATGAAGGAAGAAGATAACCCAAAAACAACATTTCAAACTCATGAAGGCCATTATGAATTTTTGGTCATGCCTTTTGGCCTTATAAATGCATCCTCCACATTCCAAGGGTTGATGAATTCCATTTTCAATCCCTTCCTTCAAAAACTTGTGTTGGTATATTTTGATGATATACTAATCTATAGAAAGTCTTTGGAGGATCATGTGCGACATTTTGAAAATGTGCTACAACTACTAAAGGAGCAACAAATATATGCCAAACCATCCAAATGTTTCTTTAGGGTGAAGGAGGTAGAGTATTTGGGTCATATTGTATCTCATGAAGCTATCAAGGTAGACCCTAACAAGATTAAGGTCATGATGGACTGGTTGATTCCCAAAACATTGAAGAATCTTAGAGGATTTTTGGGTTTGACATGTTACTACCGCAAGTTTGTTCTGAACTATGGAAGAATAGAAACACCTTTAATGACATTAACTAAGAAGGATGCATTTTCATGGACTCTAGAGGAAACTCAAGATTTTGAGCAACTTAAAGAGGCGATGTGAAAATCTCTTGTCTTGACCACACCAGACTTCACAAAAACATTTATTGTGGAATATGATGCCTCGAGAAATGGCATTGGTGTTTTTCTAATGCAAGAAGGAAGGTCCCTTTCTTCTAAAAGTCAACCACTCAAGGGAAAGGACTTACACAAACCCATTTATGAGAAGGAAATGATGGCAATACTACTTGTATTGAATAAATGGCGCTCTTACCTAATAGGTAGGCACTTCAAGGTCAAAATAGATCATGATAGTCTTAAATACTTCTTAGAACAAAGACTATGTTCAGAAGAACAACAAAAATGGGTGTCCAAGCTGTTGGGTTATGATTTTGAAATCATCTATAAAAAAAGGGAAGAAAAATGTTGTGGCAGATGCACTCTCAAGAAAGGATGAATATGTTGATGCCTTTCTATGTGATATCTCGATCATCCAATCTGATTGGATAATATAAGTGAGGGATGAATGGAAGAATGAAGAAAATGTGTGGAATCTCGTTCAAAGGTTGTAGCAGGATTCCAGTGCATTAGATACATTTACATGGAAAAATTATTCACTATGGTACAAAGATCGCTTATATTTATGTAAGAACTCCCAACTCAAACAAAAGGTACTATTGGAATTGCACACCTCTTTGATAGGAGGGAACTCTGGATTTTTAAAAATCTACCATAGGGTCAAGAAGGAATTTTTTTGGGATGGCCTTAAAACTGATGTTTAAAGTTTTTTGGAAGAATGTTTGGTTTGCCAAAAAAATAAGGTGGAAACAATTAAGACCCTAGGTATTTTACAACCATTATCCATCCCAATTCAATGTTGGGAGGATGTTTCCATGGATTTCATCACAAGGTTACCGAAGTCTGAAGGAAAGAGTGTCATCATGGTGATTGTTGATAGACAGACCAAGTACACACTCTTTTGTCCACTCTCTCATCCTTTCAAAGCTAGTATAGTTGCCACCACATTCATGGAGACAGTTCAAAAGCTACATGGAAGCCCAAATATTATTGTAAGTGACAGAGATCCCATCTTCACTGGATATTTTTGGATAGAATTATTTTCTTGTTTGGGTACTCAATTGGCTCATAGATCATCTTATCATCCTCAATCTGATGGACAAACCGATATAGTGAAAAAATTTCTGGAAGGCTACCTTTGTTGCTTTGTCTCTGGTAAACAAACACAATGGTTCAAAAGGTTACCCTTGGAATAATGGTGGTATAACACTTCCTTTCATACAGTGACAAAAATGACACCATTTATGGCACTCTATGGATACCACCCACCTTCCATCACTTCTTCTCTAAAAGAAAAATCTAAGGTTCAAGCAGTGGAATATCACATCGAGCATCAACAACAAGTTATCCAAATCTTAAAGGACAACCTAGCCATGGCACATAATCACATGAAACAACAAGCAAATCAACATTGTAGTGAAAGAAGATTTGAAGTAGGGGATTGGGTATTTTTAAGACTACAACCATACAAACAAATGTCCCTCAAGCAAGATAAGAAGGATAATAAATTATTACCAAACTACTATGGCCCTTATAAGGGTTTGGAAAATATTGGTACTATGGCATACAAATTGGAGTTGCCTGCATCTTCACGGGTACACCCAGTTTTCCATGTTTCATGCTTAAAGAAGGTTATAGGTGACAAGATCCCAGTTCAAACTATATTCCTAGAACTTGACGAGGAAGGAAAAATCATATTGGAGCCTGAAGCTATCACTGACACAAGAATTCACCAGCTGAGGAATATATCCATTTCAGAGTATCTCATTAAGTGGAGGAAACCACCTACTGAATATTCCACTTGGGAATATGAGTATTTTATATAGAAGCATCCATAATTACTCAAGAATTGTGGACAACACTTGTCCGAAGGGGAGGGGCATGTTAATCCCTAAATAGTGGCACATTACCCCTTAATTCGGGCATATTACATTAGTAATGCTATTTTATTTATGTCGTCTTGGGTCCATTAGTTGTAATTGTACCTCCTAGTCTCCTATATATATATCAAGGAGACCTTTTCATTTGGAATCATATTGTATTTGTAAATTTATGTTGGGTATAAGAAGGTTTCCCCCTCAAAAGGCTTACTATCTAAAATTGTATCTTTTTCAAGGCCCTGAGTACTTATTCTCAGGTTTTTTCATGCTATTTTGATATTTGGTTCAGATACCCTATCTTGCACAGGGTGTATCTAAACATGTAGGATGACCCAGAAATTGGGATTGGTTAGGAAAAAGAAAAAAAAAAAATAGGTATTTTGTCCTTTATATATGGCATTCTGCTACTCAGGCAGGCTGTTCAGACTTCCAACTGATCATATAGTGATTCAACATTTTCATACATCAATTGTTCAGCTTCTGGGTCATCCTACTTGTTTAGATACACCCTATGCAAGATAGGGTATCTAAACCAAATATCAAAATAGCATTAAAAAACCTCAGAATAAGTACTCAACGCCTTGAAAAAGAGAGAATTTCATATAATAAGCCTCTTCGAGGGGGAAACCTCCTTATACACCACATAAATTTCCCAATACTAGATGATTCCAAATGAAAAGTTGTCCTTGGTATATATAGGAGACTAGGAGGTACAATTACAACTAATGGAACCAATCCAACATAAATAAAATAACATTACTAATGTCATATGCCCCAATTAAGGGGTAATGTTCCACTATTTAGGGCTTAACAACTAGTCAAGAATGACTGACTCCTAAGGTTAGATGAACTTGGGAAGAACCTAGTAACAGAAGAAATGGTGAATTTAGTACATGATAGAACCAATCGAGGGAAGGAAGAAGTTGAAGTAGTTACCTTCATATCCACAGATCTCATTGATCAACACTTGCTACAACCAGTAAAGCTTCATACCATTGAAAAATATTTCATGACAAAACTGGAAAAGGATATGGGCACTCTCAACAACAATATTGCATTGATCAACGCAACATTTGGACAACTAACGTACAGAAGGATTGAATCAATATATGATCAGTTGGAAGTCTGGACATCCTACCTGAGCCATAAAATTTCCATAAGTAAAGGACAAAATACCTATTTTTGTTTTTTCCTTTTCCCAACCAATCTCAATTTCATCCCATTATGTACACTTGCCATTAAGAATGAGAAGGTAAACCAATTTTGTAACTGCTCCTTCAAGAAGAATATGAAGAGTCACATAGGGGTTACTAAACATTTGTATAAGATAGAATAGAACCCCATTTGAAAATAACTTTTGGCATTTCAAGCAATGTATAGACTCAATAAATTATTCAAGGACTTATACTTTGTTAATGAATATTGAGAAGCCCTCAGGGCCAGTTGTTATAGAAGGAATTCTTATGTATGAATATATTTGAGCTGAGAACTATTTCTGGTGAAGATAGACACTATTCCTATGGACTGTAAGAATGCTATGTTGTTATATACTAATTCTCATACAATCCGTGTTATTCTTCAATTTAGAGTATTTCTTTAAATATCTTAATGCATTGAGATTTGTGAGTTGTTAATTTATGCATTATTGTAATCTAGACTATCCTAGTTATATGTATTTGCTTACACTTGTTTATGATCTTTCTCTTTTATATCAATTATTTGCGTAGAAGTAGTGCATGATTTAGTTTCAACTTAAAACTCATTGATCACTTTAGTATGATCCTAGCTAGGATAGGTTAAAGTAGGTTAGTGTTAATCTAGATTGCATTTCATACATAGTCTTGATATACATATTTACATTGCATATCCACTCATCACCCACCCTCATTGGAAAGTCGGTCTGCAACTCGATAAAACCCCTTAAACAATGGTAACAATGGCAATTGGGCCAAATTCCGGATGGGTCTCCTAATCCAAACGATGTATATTCTAGTTGGGACTGTTTACTGGGGAGAACCCCTTGTTGTTGTCGGGCGAATTTGAATCCGTCAATAGAATTGGCGCTAGAAGGAAGGCCATGTTTTATGGCTTACATACGTGAGTTAAACAATAAATGAAATCAGTCTTCAAAACGTAATCCCGATCACCAACCCACCTTGTTTCCTTGAGTCGATTTTGAACAAGAGGTTATCTACGATGACTCAAATCCTAATTTCATAAATTCCTCTGGTAGTCCGAAAATACATACTGGGACTTAGTTTTTCATACCGCGGGAAGAGATCCACACAACCCGTAGGATTACACATGCTTATAGAAAGCTTCTTGGAAAGATACCTGCAGCCTTTGAGCTCTCTAGGAGGAAAGAAATCCGTGTAGAATGACCCAAAGTTGATCATTAATTTTACGTTGACTCTGTAGACGATCTCGTTGAAACTTCGTTACAAGAAGTTCTAGTACCCTTGAGCAAGGCTCTCTATTTCCTTGTTGAACCCGAAGAAAAATTCGAAAGTTAACAACTGGAAATTACTTTAGAACAATTAATGGGAGAAAACAAGATCCACAAAGAATTTATAACTCGATGGAGAGCCCAAAGAGGTCTCAATATGGTTGGACAACTACATGAAATGCCAAGGAAATTTGATAAGCTCCTTCCAAAATTTGACCCAGACAAACCCAGGTCCCCGGAAGATCATGTGAATAATTTCTTCTTAGCCATACATCTTCTAGGTGTCGAACATGACAACGTAGTTTGCAGGCTATTTCCGTACACTTTTTCTAGGAAAGCCTCTACTTGGTATTTCAACTTACCTTCCAGGTCTATTACTGATTGGGACAATTTTGAAAGGCTCTTGATGAGAAAATTTGGAGAAAGAAAAACAATTGTGTCTCTACATAATGAATTAGGGGCTATCAAAATGGACAAGAGGGAAAGAGTAAAGGACTTTAACAAAAGATTTATCAATTTATTAATCAAGTTTCCTCACGATGTATCTCTTGCTCAGTGATTAGCTATTGAATATTACACGACTACATTAACCCCTTCCATAGGGAAGTTTGTAAAAAGAGCTAACATAAACACATTAGCACTCAACTTTGATGAAGTCGAGACTGTGGAAAGAGAGTTATCTGCATATGATAAACATCCATGTTACGAAGAAACTAAGTCAGCTCGAAAGAAACCATTTCTATTAGCTAAACCACATAACAAGGAGTCAAAGGACATTGAAAATGTGGTCAAAATGGTTAATAAGTTATCTAATGAAGTTGAGGATCTCAAAAATAATGTCGGTGAAGGATCATCGAAGCCAAGGAATTTTCTCACATTATTTAAGAAACTGGATAACCTTCCACAACCACTTGAACCACCACACATGGATTTCAACTTAGATAGCTTCAGTAATGAAAATTTGTGTTCCTATCATCAACAGAATCACCCAGAACGAACATGCCCTCAGTGGGTCAACTATATGACCCTGGTGATAAATCAATTTCTAGATCAATAGAGGTTGGATGATGAAAGAAATGTACAAGCTCCTACTGATGTTATTGATGAAGCTCCCCCATAATCTATTATTCCCTTTTGGGACTAGTGTCCAAAATTAGACGATGAGCAGATTGAGGAAATCCTTGCAGGAGATACACAAGTTGTCAAAGCTACTACTCCAAAAGGTTATAACTTATTTAACAAAGGTCCAGTACCTAACACTCCCCCTTACAAACAATATAACATCCCTCTTAGGAAAATAACACCACCCCCTGTTTTTTCAAAAACAAAATGACATGACCCAAGGGAAGAAAAATAATAAACCTAGAAAAACTGTCCTAGAAAAAAAAGATAAACCAAGCACATTTGGTTCAACAAGGAATGATGATAAGATTAACTTGATAACAGATAATAAAAAATTAGTTGAGGAAAAATATGGTCATGCTATCAACAACCTTGACTACCTTGGTATTGAAGACATGGAGAAAACAAAAGATAATATTTCCATGTTTGATATATTTTCTTTAATAGAACAATGTGAGCTCCTATGTAATGATTTCAAGCCTCATGATACTTTTAAAGGAATTGTCACTGCTACTGGAAGCCTCATCCTTGAAAGTCATGCACAGGAGATACACAAAGTGGAAATAGTAGCAGCTATAAACTTCACATGTATAGGCACCTTTTCAAAATCTTAGGTACCACCTTTTCTGCTCACACATGGAATTTTTAATTTCAATGTACATAATTGTTTAACAGATTTGGGTGCCTCTTCCAATATCATGCATTTTTGTGTTTGCAAAAATATAAACGTTGTTCCACAAATAAAATAAAAATAGGATCATACAATTATACATGACAGATGTTAAAGTGAAAGGTGAGCTCAAAGATGTTTTAATCAGGTTATCATCTGACCCTAGAGTTCATCAAAATATAGACATAGTGTTTGTAGACATACCAGAGAGCTATGGCTTTCTCTTTGTTAGCACTGAGAGTCACCCTCGGACTGTTAGAGGATAAGCCTAGTACCCATTTGATTTAAATGATTAAAACAAGTAATACTTGGTGTATCAACAAGAAAAGAGTAAAAGGGAGGGCATTAGACTACTGCAAATACATTCCATTGGGCATGGAGTAATAACATTCTGCAGATCATAGGCAATCAGGTTGCCTACCAGAAAAAATGCTTATGCAAATATGGATAGAATAATAGAAGGTAAGCAAAGAGAAGAATATCCACATAACATAGATCCTTTCTGTAATATATATTAAAGAGTGCTTGAACAATAATATATGATTAACAAGAAATTACCACAAATCCTTTGCAGCTCATGAATCCATTAACCAAAGGCATAGTTTGATCTTCAAAACCTGTAAATATTACTCAAGAAAGATAATAATAAAGAATGGAAACAAGAGAAAAAAAATTTGGTATCACAACTTTAATGAATCTCTAATGGAATAAATTCCTACAACACATGCCCTCGGGCTTACAAATGAGCAACTCAACTACTCCTCTAGCTCTCTCCTCTCTTGGATCATGAATCCAATCACTCCTCAAGAGTTCCCTCCTTCATTAAATATAAAGTAGCATCCAAATATCATTAGGAGTTTGAATCCCATCTCTTTAATTGGATTCTAGGCCTTGGAGATAGGTGGCAACAGTCAAAGAGACAAAAATCCAACAAATTGTTAATTTTCAAGAAATTGTTGGAAGTCATTAATAAATTGTTTCCAACTCACTACATGAGGTCTTTAATGGAGCTAAAACTTAGGTGCAGGTGTCCCTTGACATCTAATTGATCCATGAGAAGTCATTAAAACCTTCCTTGACATGTGGAAACCTGCCAACAAGGCAAATATCCAATAAACTATGCAAAACATAGAGTTTGCAACACATTTCGTAGCGCACTAGTGTTTTAATTATTTCTCTCAAATGCCAAACTGCGTCAGGTTGAAATTTGGTCAGCAAGTCAACAAGGATATCATCTTCCTCCATATAATATTTCAAAGAAGCCCACATCATCATTTTGGATTTATGATCAAATCTGTAAAATAAGATGCTACAGGAAATTTTGCAGCACATTCCGTAGTGCATGTCTCAATTCGCAGTGCCTAAGCTAGTTCGCAAAGCCAAAGGAAAATCAAGTAGACAAACTCTTTCCTAACCTCCAAACAAGACAAAAAATCTCATGGAGTATCTGATGGCTATGAGGTTGATGCTGGTAATTTTGAATTTGCACCAGGATGCCTGCAACCTATCTAACCTACAACCCTCTTCCTTAACTAGTTCTCAACGCCAACTCAAATATAGCTTGCACACTTCGAGGAGGTTGTT
Organism: Picea mariana; assembly: GCA_032191745.1. Taxonomy (NCBI): domain Eukaryota; kingdom Viridiplantae; phylum Streptophyta; class Pinopsida; order Pinales; family Pinaceae; genus Picea; species Picea mariana. The sequence continues at coordinate 56,872 of JASDQU010506961.1, forward strand.
AGTTGATGGTATGTCATAATCCCTAGAGATATGGTTAAATGTAGGCTCTGAAAACCATAAATCCTCCTTTGCATGATCAATCTTATGTGTTAACACTCTTAAGTAGAGATTGGTCAGCCAAACTTCAAGGTTATTTCTCTACTGATTAATCTCATCTATGGCTTCCTCATAAAGGAAAATCCAATCAAATATGTTTAAATAGTGAGGCACACATGAAGCACACAATGACATAATTGGAAGGTAAGAACAATCCCATAATCTTTTCCCATTCCGTTTTGGGTAATTACTTTTTCGAAATTGATTATGGTTGTTATGAAGCATAGACATCTGAGATACCACCATAATTGCAATCGGGACTCCACCCATGAATCCATAATAGTGCATGCCTAGTACTAACTAACTTAGGATTTAGTTCAACTAACAAGACTAAGATTCATGACATGTAGACCATGTTCTTCTATGACTCTAAAATACAAGATGGAGTCAGAGTAGGATGTGTTCTAATCGATCCTAGTCAAGGAAAAACACTAATATCATGCTCCTTAGATTTTGAATGTACCAACAAAACTGTTGAATATGAAGCCTTAGTTCAGGCCTTAAAAAATCCATTGATCTTCAAGTTAAATATCTTAAGGTTTTTGGTGTTTCCGAAATCATTGTTCGACAGGTAAGAAACACTATTCATTTCATGTCTCTGCATCTAAAGGATTATCATCAAGAGGCATGGAATCTACTTTATTCGTTTGATACATTTAATATTTCTTCTATACCTCGTGATCAAAATCTGGATGAATATATATTGGCAAACACAACATCTAGATTCATGCCCCCTAATGATGATTTTTCAATTGAAATGATGTTCAATCCCTCTGTACTAGACAATATTACGTGTTGGAGAGTATTCAATAGCGACCTTCATATTATCAAATTTCTTACTAGTTCAGACACATTCCAAGATCCAATGATCGATGATGAGGTACATCAACAAGAGTTACAAACTTATCGAGAAGAGACTAACAAGATAAAGACAAATTGTTTTCAGAAGAATGTTTTGACTCTTAAAAAATTATTTGATTTACAATCGAAGTTCAGGAGGCCAGCTAGTCTGAAGACCAACAATTCTACTATGATGCATTTATTGGTAAATTTGGGAACATCTAAGCAGCCTAAATATGTTAATCTTGGCACCTCTTATTTAGATACGAAAAAACACACTTTTATAGATTTGTTTAAGAAGTATTGAGATGTTTTTTCCTAGACGTATGATGATATGAAAACATATGACACACGCATAATACAACACATGATTCCCATCAAGGCAGGTATCAAGCCATTCCAACAAAATTTTAGAAAGATACATGCTACTCTCGAACCCCTTATACAAAAGGAACTAAAAATGTTATTAGATGCCCAAATCATTTTCAAAGTTAGACATTCAACTTGGGTGTCCAATATGGTTCCCGTAAGAAAGAAGTTGGGAGAAATCAATATTTGTAGAGACTTCGGAAATATTAATCGTTCTTCCGACAAATATAATTACCCAGTTCCCCCAATGGAACAAATCCTACATCTTGTCTCTGGATTTGAACTATTCTCTCTATTAGACGACTTTTCAGGATATAATCAAGGTCTTGTGGTGGAACTAGACTGATTGAAAACCAACTTTCGAACTAAATGGGGAACATATACTTATGGATGGATGCCCTTCGGTTTAATGAATGAAGAAGCTACCTTCCAAAGGGAAATGGAAATTGATTTTAAAGGGTTAATCGATCAAAGCGTGGTAGTCTACTTGGACGATGGTACAATTTATTCAAAAAAACAGGAAGACCATCTGAATCATCTGAAATAGATTTTTGAACGATGCAGAAAATATGGGATTTCTCTAAACCCCAAAAAGATTGTCTTTATTGTTTAAAAAGGAATTTTTTTATGCCACATCATTTCTAAAGACAAAATTTTGGTGGACCCAGAAAGAACCAAGGCTATTCTACAAATTCTTCCACCACACAACAAGAAATCTATGCAATCGTTCTTTGGCATAATCAACTTTTTAAGAAGATTTGTTCCAAATTTTGCAAAGATTGTAAAACCACTTCAAAGAATAATTAAAAAGTATGTTCAGTTTAAGTGGACACCATTGGAGAAGGAAGAATTCAAAAATATTAAAGTTGTTATAGCCATTGCTCCATCTCTACGGAGTCTAGATTTATCCAAATATTTTTTGTTGTCTACATTCACATCTAACCACTCTTTAGCTACAGTGCTCACACAAAAGGAGGAGAAAGGGGATGAATACCCTGTCACGTTCATGAGTACAGGGTTACAAGGTGCTAAACTAAATTATCCTTCGGTGGAAATGAAAGCTTTTACGGTTCATAAATCCATCAAATAGGTCATACCTTATATCCTAAAAATTCATACTAAAGTCATCGTCCCACACCCAGAAGTAAGGTCTCTATTCGTTCAAAAATAACTAGGTGAAATATAAGGAAATTGGATGAAAACTCTACAAGAGTATGACCTCGAATTCAAACCAGCTAATGTTGTGAAATGCCAAGGCTTTTTTAAGTTAGTGACACAAGGAGATGATGATGAAGAATAAGAGGAGGATGGTTGGCAAGATGAACCTATAATGTATACTCAACAGGTTCCATATGTCCCAACCATTGAAAGATCGTATTGCAATGATCTTAAATATTACTTACAACATGGCACTTCTCTAGATCTCCTCAATGCTAAACAAAAGAGGGCACTATGGCTTAAATCCTCACAGTATCAATTGTTACACGGAATATTGTTTAGAAATAATTATGATGGAGTGTTACTCAGATGGATTGAAAAAAAATGTAGATAATGTCCTAAAATATATGCACGATGGACCAGCTGGAGGTCATTTTTCGGGAGACACAACAACCCACAAAATGCTGAGAGCGGGATATTACTAGCCCACAGTCTTCAAATATGCTCATGCACACTCAAGGAGTTGTGAAGCATGTCATAAAGCAGCGTGAAGGGAACCCAAAGTTGTTATTCCTCTCCAACCTGTAGTTGTAGAAGAACCCTTCGAATAATGGGGGATAGACATCATTGGTGAGATAAATACTCATTCGTCCAAGAGACACATGTATATTCTAACCGCTACCGATTATTTCACATGTTGGATTGAAGCAATACCTTTAGTCAAAGTGAATGAAGAGGAAATAATCAATTTTCTTGAACAACACATCATCACAAGGTTTGAAATCCCTAACTCTTTAGTGTTTGATAATGCTACTTACTTCTCATCCTTGAATTTATCTAAGTTAGCATTAGAAAAGGGAATAATTTTCAAGTACTCAACAAATTACTACCCCCAAACTAATGGTTTAGCAGAATATACAAACAAGAACATCATATGTATCCTTAAGAGAACTGTATTTGACCACTAGAGAAATTGACACAATGCTTTGCAAAATTCTCTCTGGGATGACCATGTCACTCCTAATGCTTCCATAGGAACTTCACCTTGTTTCCTTGTTTACGAGAAATAAGTTGTTCTACCCTCAAATATCTATCTTCCTTCCATCCAACTCACACAACAGTCTTGGGGAGGAAAATGCCCCATCATCCAACGACGCATCGACACCTTACTAAATCTCGAAGAAATGGGTGATAAAACAAAAACCAAGTTTGAAGCTCACCAACAAATGATAAAACGTTAGTTTGATAAGAAGTATGATGGTGAGAAAGAGTTCCAAGTTGGGGACTTAGTTCTAAAATGGGACAAGCCACATGAAGATAAAGGGAAAGACTCAAAGTTCCAACAACTTTGGCTTGGTCCTTACCTCATTAACGAAAATATTATCCAAGGCACCTTTCGATTACAGAACCTTCAGGGTGAGGTTGATTCTCTCCCTGTCAATGGCCAAATCCTCAAACACTACATCAGTTAGCCATTGAGGCTATTGATCACTTGTACATGAATAAAATCAAGTTTTTATTTTTTCTTTCGGTTAGGTTGGTTTTCTTAAGTTCTTTTTGTTTCCCAGCATGTTTTGGTTAGTTCCTTTTATCCTTCTTAATAACTGCCTTGTGATTTTGAAGCCCCCATAACTCAACACTAGTCACATATGTAAACATAGAACATATGGTTTAGATAGCTTAAATATCTATGTGACATGATGTTAAATCCACATATTTCCACAGACATGTAATCCCATTGTGCATTATCACAAGTCAGAAATCAATTTGTAAGAAATCTGGTAATTGGAAAAGTCTCACTCCTCTTTGAGTCACCTCAATTCTTTCAAAACCCAAGTTATGGGACCTATATTTTCTCTCTTGCGATTTTGCATGATGAGAGAACCCTTCCTAAATTATGTGTGGGAATCATCTTACATAGATTCATGGCTTCACCCAGTGTGTCACCATTTGTTATGACAGACATTGAAACCCTCCATTTTCTCTCTTTTATCTTATGTAACCCCCTGGAAAATGGATCCCCTCATCTTTTGAGCCTAAGAGAAATTCTTGTGGGTTTCTCTCTCCAACTTAATATCCTTAGAATATTCATGTTTCCCTTAGAAAATCATGTTTGAATGAAATCATTTGAAGACTTGGTTTTTTAAAATCCAAGTAGTTGAAATCGACCAAGTTAGTAAGAGCTCCTTCAATAAGAATAGAAGGAGTTACTTCAAACTCCTCCGATTAATATCAGAGGATTTCTTTACTTCATCACCAATATGTAATTTTATCGTAAAAGTTAGAGGAAACTCCTCTTATATGAGATAGAGGAGTTAGTTTTAACTCCTCCGATTCGTATCGGTGGAGTTTCTCCCATCACTTCCGATATTATCGGAGAACTTGTCTTCAAGCTCTCCAACCTCAACCACTCAACCTACCTACATTTGATGACAAAAAGGAAAACATTATATATAAATATAGCATGGCCAAGGTTAGCATCAATCAATCGATCAATTTTTCCCCACGTCCATAATCTTGGTTAGCTCTACAATCAATATATGCCAATGCATTGTGCACCCTCCTACCGTTACCATGATTTTTTCTTTCGCCCCGAAACACTTTCTAGTCGACCCTAATAACAATCATGGAGACATTGTTTCTCCGACCTTAGAACGAAGCCCTAAGTCATTCATACTCTTGTTTATCTTTGTAGTTCTAGATCGGAAGAGGTCTTGGTAACCCTTCTTATGCGATCGAAAGAATTCCAAGCAAATAGCATGGGTTAACGCTTGTTTTCAATGAAATCATACTAAAAGTATTAACCTCACTCTCTAAACCCTTGTTCTTTCTATTGGAAAAATTGTTACTAACTCCTACGAACACATCGGAGGAGTTATTACTAGCTCCTCTGATGTATTCGAAGGAGTTGCACATAACATCTTCGCATTACTTGCACCACTTGAATATAAATATTTCGACCATATCGTAGGAGTTATTACTAACTCCTCTTATATGATCAGAAGAGTTTAGATTAACATCATCGATATTTATGTTCATTCAATACTTCTGGTAAACTCTTCTAATGACTTATTAGAATAGTTGGGATTAACTCCTCCAACCTTATCGGAGGATTTCTTACTAACTCCTTTGATGCGATCGAAGGATTTGTTCTTAACATCTCTGATCAAAAAAATTTCAACCATTTCCCCACTTGTATCAGAGCACTTGGCACAAACTCCTCTGACTTGTGTCAGAGGAGTTAAATTATAGGCCTTCAATATTTCTTTTCAATGTCTATTTTTCACCTGTTTTCCCCAAGTTTCTACCAAGTAGCTTAAACATGCCTACCAATATCTTGATATCCTCAGAGGATGAATCTTTATCTCATAATATTCTCAATAAATTTGGTATTTATAATCATTTAATTGCATTGAATGGTACGTTATATCCTATTATTCTCCCTAAACTTTTCTTTTGGGCAGGTTCTAACATGTCGCCATGAAAGAAAACAATAGGAAAAGGAAAGGGAAGTAGCCAAGAAAGAGGCAGAACAAGAAGAAGCTAGGAACCTCTCTCCTATTTCCATCTCATAACACTTGGGATCTCTAGAGGGAGAAGAAGAGGTACCATTATAAAAAAACAGGAAGGATAAAGAAAAAATTTTAAATAAGAAAAATGATGCAAAGAAGTGAAATATTGAAGATGAGAAAGCTAGAGCTAAAGCTGAAGTAGAAGCAAAAGCGACAGCATAAAAAGAAATGAAGGAACAAGAAGCAACGAAGCAAGAAGAGAAAGAAGAAAAAGAAGCAGTTGACAAAGTTACTAAAAAAAGTACAAAAGAAAAACGTGGAAGAAAGGAGGGATGACATACATCCCATGAAGGTGGACATCCCAGGAACATTTATTATAGGTATAGAAATAGATTTGACATTCATCGGTTTAGGACTTGGGCTTTGGGATCCATTTCAACCGAGAAAAGTGGTGGATCTAAGAAGTTTCATGTATGAAAGTAAGACCAGTAGGATCATGCAGGAACAGGTTGTTGACGGGCGAAATTGACCGTCCGTCAACTAGGAGAGTGGAACCGGTCCGAGGTTGTCTAAATAACCCAAGCTGTTTGGAATGAACCACCCTGACGGGTTTAACGGCTCCGTTGGCCACCCTAAGGTCTTTTAAGAAAACCAAAGAGAAAACTAACCTAAATTAATCTAACTAAAACAAATAAAACTAACTAAAACTAAATAAAGGAAACTAAACTAACTAATAAAACAAATTAACTAAAAACTAACTAATACACTAATCTAACTAAACCAAACTACTAAATTAAACTAAAACTAAATATAAACTATTCTAACTATTATATACAATCTACTAATTACTATTATAATAACTCAAATCAACTATCTAATTACCAGCTGCAATATTACTTATTCACAAATGTACACTATAAACAACCAACAGATTTTAATTAAAACCTGCAAAACTCATGTGTTTTCTGCCCTAAGACAACCAACAATCTCTTTTTGATTTTTTATATTTTATGAATAAGAAGTTAAACTACTGAAATTAAACGGTCTAATACATTTACTGAAATTAAACAATCTAATATAAATCTAATTAAGCTTATATCTGTAATAAACTAATTAATGAAAACAATAAGCAGAAGACTAATTGACCTGGGAACGCTCCAAGTCTGCCCTGTGTATGATAACTTCTAAGCTGGTCGGAGGAGGGAAACTCGCGCCGGTTAGTCCGTAAGCTTCTCGTAAACGATCGGCTGTGCTGCTCCTTGAAGTGTTTTACAGGACAAACAAGACATAAAAGAAAATCATAACAATCTTAAGATTATAAATTCCTGCAATAAGGGAAACCTGTTATGCAAAAACTTATATATAACAATTCAATTCATGAAGAAGATAAACCTGTCATTCACAAACTGAATTAGCAATTGTTATGTCTTTTATCTATTTGGAAGAGACAAGATATGGATAACAGTGATCAAAATTATATCATTTGCACATGATTTAGATAGCTAAAGTAGTCATAAACCATAAACAAATTGATATACACAACATAAAACAAAATATTGATATATTGAGAAGCTAAAGCTGTGACAAAACACCAAATTCTGCTTCAGTCTATATTATAAATCCATATCCTTGTTCTCCCACGAATGAGGATGATCCTTATTACAAAAATCATAAGTATATATAAGCTTTCCACAGGGTAAAACCTCCCTGTGGATAATATCAAATTGTTTTACATAATCTGGGAGATATCCCAAAATCAACTAAACTAGGAAATCAAAATGCAAGAGAAATCTTTGAAACATCCCCTAACTGCTCAACAACTCAATTGAAATTTCGGATTTACCTGCAATAGAACACAATTATCAAATTAGAGAGATATTTCAGTAACAAAATAATGAAAATTTGATCCTACAAACTTAGCTACAGAATCATCTGATTCTGTAGCTAGTCAAAAATAGCATACAGGACCAGATAGAAATTAAATAAAATATTTTCAAAAGAATCAAATCCATTTAATTTTCTTTTAATAAATATCCAAAACGAATCACTATGATTCCAATGAGTTTATCATCCAAACTAACAAAATAAAAAAGGATGCAATCGAGACAGGGTAAGGATGCTCTGTTTTTTTTAGTTGCCATAAAATAAAGTCAAACCATAACAGGATTGTTTCATAACAAACGAAATCACTAGTGAATCGTATCATATAAGATACGATGTAATCAAAATTGATATAGTTATAATCGAACACAATCCAAATCGATTCGTTACGGCTATAACAATGTGCATTAGATTCATATTGTTTTAACCAAATGCTAATAATGAAAGGCTGTTACGATTACAATCAACATGAAACATGAATAACAACATCAACAAACTTTGCCAAAGATTTTGATTGTAGAGCGTTACACAGTCAACAAACAGGATCACAATAACGATCACAACCATCACAAATCAACAAAGGTGATAATCATAAACTGGGTAATCAATTGAATCGAATCGAATCGTGACTGAGTCACATATAGAAACAAATCGTAATCCTGGGCATGATCATTTTCGTTCAACAAATCAAATTTACACAATATATTTGTTGCAATATGAAACGAGCTGATAACACGGTCAAACAATGCAAATTGGGTATAACAGTTATGATTCATATCTATTCGTAATTTGGTTATGCCTTAACATAATGATATTCGAATTGATCATAAGACATGGAATATAAAATCACAACAGCTAACCATTATTGCCAACCACATCGTATCGACTATAACCAATTTCGAATCGAAACATTGACTGTGTTTGAAATTTTAATACCAGAAATAGCCTGTGTTTAGAAACAACTTTAATAATCGACAGAGCATCCAATTGAAGCTAAATTAAAACAATCAAATCTATCCGACGATCCATCGAATCAAAGCCAAATCCAATCGAAACTTAAAACAATAACGAAATTCGATTTACAAAATTATATACAATAATGCATGCTTCTGTGCTTTGCAAATCCACGGTATAAACAGAGATGTGAGTTTATCAAATAAATAGGTGATAACCATACCAGTGAGGTGGCTCGAGCTATGCCAATTTTGACTTGACGACCGCTGTAGCCGACTCCACGTTCTTAAACAAAATCGAACCTGTTGTTCACTGTTTCTTATCAGTGGATGGCATCTTTGCCTTTTGACTGGTGAGCTTTGCAACTTGATCCTCCAGAGCATGAATTCTAGACTGTAGCATTGGCACGTCGAGGTAATACCTTTCCAACCATGAGCCACACTGATCACATGGTGGAGCAGCTTGTTCGGGTAGAGCAGGAGGGGGTTTTGATGAGTCACCAGGGGTTTCACAAGGCATTTTGATGCCTGGAAAATTAGGGTCACTTTGCAAACAAGGTGGTAGGTTCTTCAAAAAATCATATGCAGGTTTATCACACAGACCTTCTGAATAGGGATACTCACTTTCCAGGTAACGTTCAATCTCTGAGTCGGAGTCTTCACTCACCATAATAGGGTCGAGGTTGACAGGAATTTTTGGTTTGTTTCTTGCCATGCGAGAGATTAACCAGGCGTTCTTCTTTCCTTTAGAATTCACTATAGGTTTGGCCTTAGGCCTTTTAGCCATGGTTTTAACATTTTCCACATCTGTGGTCACAGAATTGGGTAGGTCCATAGGTGAGTCAGGTAGGGGTTTTGGTAATAGAGCACTGTAAGGCATAGGGGGTACTGACTTGCTCTCGCTCACCACAGGTTTTTCAACTTGTGGTGGGCCTGAGTCATCAAAATTATTGCGAACAAGAAAGTTATTCCAACAGTCTCGGCGTAACCCCAAATGAAAAACCACAAGCATTTTAATTAACTGAAAATGAAACAGACTGCTGTCGGCCTGGTTTCGTTTGTATCTTTTAGACATTTTAAACAAACTCCTATGCAAGTAGTAAGGCATATTAATCTCATACCCCATGAAAACCATTAGTAGCCGAAGGTGATACAAGAAAACGAAACCATACCTGCCCTCGCAGGTGATGAATTGTTTGGTAATCATCAACAAAACGTGCCAGCGTTGCTTGAGCATATTCGCGGGCAAACCTTTGTCACACGAGCTCACCCTTCGTGACTGGAAGAGCAAGGTCCATGGGACATCTTCCACTTTGCAATTTTTTGACCATTTTTTCCCAGTGACAGGCACACCGGTGGCCAAATTGAGAAATTTCTCATCAATTTCTAACTGCACATCCCCAACCTTGGCTCGGCAGCTATCAAAGGTTAATGCAAATTGCCAAGCCACGCTAGGGTTATAGCCATCAAAATTCTGTATAAACGGGAGCCATCCAAATTCCTCAAGGTCACTGTAAGCACCATCGAACATTAACAATGCCTGGGTACCATTGGGTTCAGCCCTTACGACTGGAGCCATAGTGCGGGTGCATGGTAGGGTTTGGATCGAACACAACAACACACAAGAGCAAGAATCGTTAGGGCTAACAATTGAGCACGATGAAAGGGGAAGCATTCAATATGCGTGTGCGAGGGTGGTGGGATTATCACCGCCATGCAGTATAATAATGGAAAGGTATAGCGCTGTTCAATCAATCATAACCAAAATATTCGGCGAACCCAAGAATTAAATGGTGGGTGATATGTCAATACATCAACCTATGGTTTGAAATCATGAACATTCAATGTTAAATCAAACCCAAAGTTTAAATATGTGCCAGTAATAATTCAAATCAACATTAAATCAAAAACCCAAATGTCAAACCAACGCGCCATTGCAAAATTCAAACTATTGCCATTCAATATGAAATCGAAACTCATATATTACCCATGCGCCATTGCATAAATGTGTTATCAAAGTTTATAAAACATTGCAACCAATGATTTTATAAAATCGACAAGCTAAGAGCTTAAGGATCACATTATATAAAACAAAATCAACCATGGCCCTTATGAAACCAATATAATTCATAAATTAACATGCTCAATGCCTGATCAATCAAATAAAAATCAAATTGCGCAATCAAAGTAAAAGTAGGTAAATGGTCCTAGTTTGAAAAATCATTCTAGCCACTTAATAATAAACCAAAGGTAAGTACCAATCAGAATATCAATGAGCAGATCATGGCAATTCAAATAACGATGGAGGATTTTTCACGCTTTCAGTCGTGAAAATGAAATTGAAACCAATTTGCAAATGTCGCATGAAATGAAAATATCGTCTTTTTGCAAAATGCGACAGAAATTTGAAGTTCAAGAGACATAGGTGTAGGTAGCTTTTAAGGCAATTGAAAAAATTGAATTGGCTGCCAACAATGGCGACATACTGGGAGAAGCAGTTATCTCTGTCAAAAGAACAAATTCAGATTAGGATGACAAAGAAAATTTCAACTCAAAAACAAGCATTAGAAAATCGTACAAACATCATCATTTACCATCTTTTCCAGCGATGTTTTAAAAGACAAAAGCTAACAACAGTCTTAAGATCATCAAGTCATGATATTAATGATAAAATCTTCAATATTGTTGGCATGGCCACTGCTGCCAGCAGGCGTCCATAGCCTCGACAGGGTTTCCATTTAACCCACTTGGACGTCTGTATCCTGTCAAGAAGTTCTAGATTGGAATAAAGGACTTTTAAAAGAGGTTTCTTATAATTTTTACAGATTTTTATTGTACCCGATATTGCTTCGCTGCCAGCGGGCCTGTTCAGTACCCCGGCGAAGTTGTCTTGGTGCCATGCTTTCATTTACCCGCTGCCAACGGACCTGTTCAGTATCCCGGCGGGTTTACAAACACTTCCCACAACTCTTATTAACAATTTTATTTTGTTTTTCTTTTGTGTATAGCTGAGCGGGGTGACGCTGAAATATCTTGGTATTTTAACATATTTTTTTAGACGTCATCAGAATTTTTTGATACTGTTTCTTTATTCAGCTCTAGAAATGTTTTATTTCTAAAACAACTTACTTTGACGGGGAGACATCCATTTGAGTCATTCCTTTACGGAAATGGGACAGCGTAAAAAGATAATAGATGATCATGACAAACTTTGCTCAGAGATTGAAATTAGTAAACTTCTTTCAAACAACAAAATTTTCTAACATAATATCATTTTTTAGAAATATATCACTGATGTTCGTACAACCTTTCAGAAGTTATTTTAGCGAAGAGATTTTCCTATGGTCTTTTTCTGAACGGCTCAGTGTATAGGCATGCATATGTTTCAAAAAATGCACAAAACTGATCATTAAAATAAAAACCAAAAACAAAAATAAAGGCAAAAATAAAGACAAAAGAAATATTTACATAATATACAAGGAAAGTGATCAAGCGAAGTATCTTTTCAGGGCTTGGCCATTCATCGGATAGGTGTCAAGCTTCCCTTCAAGATTTTGTAATCGAAAGGAACTAGGACCCAACTTTTCAGCAATCAAAAATGGCCCAAGCCACAAATTTTGAAACTTGGTGTGTTCACCCTTCCCTTCGTGTGGTTTGTCCCACTTTAAGACGAGATCGCCTACTTCAAAATTCCTATCTGAAGAAGAATTAGAATCGAACCAGCTTTTAATCAGTTGTTGATGTTGGTCTAACTTATGCTTAGCTTGGGTTCTTACTTCTTCTAACTTCATCAAAGTGTTAATGCGGTTTTCTAAAGGGGGACAATCTTCTTCTTGAACTTTTTGTGACAATTGGAGCGAAGGAAGAAGAATGTGAGGTGGCAGAATGGCTTCTCTGCCATAAACGAGAAAAAAGGGGGAATTACCTATAGCGGCTTCGGGTGTTACCCTATCATCCCACAGTGCATTAAGCAGTGCATTGTGCCAGTTCTTGTGATTTTCAGCCACGGTTCTCTTGATAATTTTGATCAAGTTCTTGTTTGTTGATTCTGCTAAGCCGTTGCCCTGGGGGTAATAACTAGCAGAATACTTCAGCTTTATTCCCTTTTCTAAGACGAACTCACTCATCTCTAGAGAAGAAAAGTATGAAGTGTTATCAAAGACTAAACAATTAGGGATACCAAAACGGGTGATGATATTCGAGTTCAGAAAAGCGATCATCTGATTTGTATTAATAGTTCTTAGTGCTGCGGCTTCAGACCATCGAGTAAAGTAATCAGTGGCTATCACAATATACTTGTGTTGTTGTGAGGATGGAGGGTTAATAGGACCNAATGATATCAAGGCCCCATTGCTGGAAAGGAGAATCGACTGAAACGGGTTGCAAGGGGAAGGCTGGTTTTTGCAATCGCCCTGATGCTTTCTGACAAATGATACATTTACAACACAAGGCATGGGCGTCTCTAAAAAGTGTTGGCCAGTAATAACCGGCTCTTAAAACCTTATGAACAGTGGTATCACCACCGAAGTGACCACCAGCTTCTCCTGCATGCAATTCAAGCAAGACTCTTTCTGCTTCGTCCTTTTCAAGACAACGCATCAGTACGCCATCAAAATTTTGACGAAACAGTATACCGTTAACTAGATGAAAGGAGGCGGACTTTAGTCTCAACGCTCTTCTCTTGGCAGGGTCAAGGTGACGGGGTGCTGATCCATGTTGAAGACAATGTCTAATATCGTCGTACCAAGGACTTATGAGGTTTTGTGCGCAACAAATCAAATTCTGATCGCGTTGTTCTAGGTCTGACGTATCACTATCTTCTCGCTGTTCAGTTTCTTAATCAACAACCAACTTACACAACCCTTGGCCTCTCACGATCTGTGCTGGGGTGATTTCTAAGTCATACTCCTGCAAGGAGGTGATCCAATTGGCTCTTTTCTCTCCTAACTCTTTTTGCACTAACAAGTTCCTTACGGCAGGGTAGGGGACAATGACCTTCGTCCTCGACTTAAAAAGATAAGACCGGAAATGATTAACTGCCTTGAAGACAGTGTAGGCTTGCCGATCGACCACTGGGTAGTTAAGTTCAACACCTTTGAAAGCAGAGCTCATAAAGGCGATGGGTACTTCGTTATTCTCGGAATTCTTCTGAGTTAGGACTGCGGCATAGGAACGATCAGAGGCAAAAGTATAGAGTGTAAAGTCTTGGGAGAAATCAGGGCTCATGAGAGACGGAGCGTCTATTATGGCCTTATTTATAGCATTGAAAGCTTGGTTTTCTGTAGGTCCCCAACGATATTGGGTGTCTTTCTTAATCAGGTTCTGGAGAGGCCTGACCATTTCGGAGAAACTGGGGACAAATCTTCTCACGAAATTAATCTGGCCTAAGAAAGACTGCATGGATTTTTTGGAGGTAGCTGGGGGAAGTTTAGCGATGACTTGGGTCCTCTCGGGATCAATAATCATTCCATCACTAGACACAATGAATCTTAGTAATTTACCATGTTCCACTGCAAAGATGGACTTCTTGGGGTTCAAGGAGATGCCGTATTTACGACATCGTAGCAGAACGGCTCGTAAGTGAGCTAGATGATCGTCTTTTTTTTTGGAATAAACAGTCACATCATCTAAGTAGACTACTATGGAGTGATTGATTAAGCCTCTAAAAGCAATGTCCATTTCTCTCTGAAAGGTAGCACCAGCATTAATCAATCCAAAAGGCATTTTACGATAATCATAAGTGCCCCACGGGGTACGGAAGGTAGTTTTTAGTTGGTCTGGCGGAGACATCAAGACTTGGTTGTATCCAGAGAAGCCATCCAGTAAGGATAGCCTCTCGGAACCAGATACTTGTTGAAGGATCTGTTCCATGGGAGGGACATGATAATTATCTTTGTCAGACGCTTTGTTGAGGTTCCGGAAATCGACACAAAGTCGAATTTCCCCATTTTTCTTCCGCATTGGGACGAGGTTGGATACCCATTGAGTGTGTCTAACAGGAAAAATTATTTTAGCACTAAGGAGTTTATTCAATTCTTTTTGTACAGTCGGTTCTAGTTTAGGATGCATTTTCCTCAGTTTCTGTTGGAAGGGTAAGGTTTGGGGCTTCATCGGGATGACATGCTGTATAATATTAGGATCGAACGTTTTAAGATCATCGTAAGTCCAAGCAAAGACATCCTTGAATTCTCTCAATAATTTAGCAAACACATCTTTTTCTTGTCTAGAACATCCCAAGCCTAAGTTGATACACTGAGGATTTTCACTAGTCCCTAAATTGGCTTTTTCATAAGACAATGAGGAACTGTTGATTTTGCAATTGAACGTCTTTTTAAATTTATCCTCAAAATCATAAAAAATTTCTAGTCTAACAACAGATTTGGGTATGGAATTTACCATGTCCGATAGAGCCTCAGGAGATTTCGGATTAGGTATTACCGTAAAGTCGTGCAAATTTTCGTCGTGTGTTTGTTCATCTATCACAGCGCCTTGAAAGGTTTCTTCCATGTGAAGGAAGTTAATGATTTGTTGATCATCGTCAAATGCTCTCCAGTTTGTGATATTGTCAGGAACAGATGGTCGAAACAATAGCTCCACGGAGAATGCTTTTGGGGATAAGCCTTTTGCGGGAAGAAGTTTAGAGGCAACATTAGCTAGTATATCTGCTTCAGCATTATTTAATCTAGGAATGGAATTTATATTAAAAGCAGAAATTTTTTTCATTAAACTCCATACCTCAGACTGGTAACATTTGAGATGCGGTGAAAGACAGTGTATAGAATCTCTCACCTGCCTGACCACTATCTTAGAGTCACCGAAAACAACCAGATTTTGAATGCGCATGTCCAAGGATTTTCTGAGACCTTGCAATAAAGCCTCATATTCTGCGATATTGTTAGTACATTCAAATTCTAGCCTACAAGCCAATAATGTTTTGTTACCTGCCGGATCGATAATGATGCAGCTTGCACCAGCTCCTTCTTTAGACTTGGAACCGTTGAAATATAAAGACCAAATTTGATTTCCATCGGGTTCACAGTACTGTTGGATAGAAGTTGTTGGTTGCGAACATGCTATGATCTCAGATTGTTGTTGCGGATTGTTGATAGGTGAAACTTCAGCCATGAAATTTCCGGAGAAGGTGTCCATCCCTTGGACTTCAGGTGAATCAGCCGGAGGTGTATATGGTTCATTTGGGTCATTCAAGTCTGTTACTATGAACTTGAG
>JASDQU010506962.1:13599-28726 GCA_032191745.1 Picea mariana
TTTTTTTTTAATTTTTTACAACTGCGGGGTTATGCTTTGGTCTGAAGAATGCTGCAGTGCTGAAATCCCCAAATTCTGAACTAGAGAGTATTTACTTAGCAACCGGAACACAAATGTGTGTCAATAGATCTCGCCGTTTTAATTTGTTTATGTTGTTGTTTATGTTCCCCAACGGTTAGGTATTCAAGGGTTCTACAAACAAGGGTTTACCCTGTGCTATAGATATCTGATATACGTGTGGGGTCCAACAGTAGTACTCGACCCAATATCTCAGGGCACTGACTAAGGAGGATAGACCGTACCCTTAGCTGTAATACCCGACTACCCAGGTACTAGAGAGTATCTTCCTGAGTGCTGTTCTCGGTGACACTATAGCAGTCCGACGACCGATAGGTTTATCTAAAGAGGGCTTCAGGAAATCTAGGCCGATCCGTACACAGGTGTTGTCTGATGTGATACCACTCGAAGGGGTACCAACAGGGGTTACAAGGGTGGCCAACAGATGTGCGCTTAAGAACCACTTGTATTTCTTGCATGTATGAATCCCTCAACCATGGGTTTATGTGCGTAATGACAGATCTCTGTGGCTTAAAGACGCTGGAATACGTCTCTACCCTGGAAAAAAAATACCCACAATTTATGCCAAGGAAAGTGCTCTGATACCACTTGCAAGATACTAGATATATAAAATATGCAGAACAAAAATAAAATGCTAGAAATGGCAGAATAATAGTAAAATATCCAGCATAATATTCACAATACACAGAAATGATATACGAAATAGCAATAGAAAATCACTTTGATTCAGAAAGAAATGTTCACAGGCCTTTTCGAGGGGGCAACCTCCAGTCGAGCAACGCTCTGTTACAATAATCTCCAAGCTAGGGTTTTCATACCCTCGACCCTTATTTATACTAAATGTGTCTATTAAGAGAAGCATCTAGAGGAAGATCCTTCTAGAAATTGTTTGTTTTCTTGAAATAGATGAAGTAGGTACCTTTCCTTGTTTTAATAAACCTACCCTTGCTATCCCTAGGTCTAACTAGATTATTCATGTAATCCACACATGACTAGGAATCACACATACTCACTAAAGTGAATTTGTAGTTTTTTACCTCTCATCTTACCACATGCACTCCTCTTAGTCCTAAATGTGTGAACACTCAAAAAGAAAAAAAATCTTGCAATGAAAACAATAGAAAAAATTAACTTTCAAAATCAATTCCTTTAGTGCCTCCCCGACAATGGCACCAAAATATTGGGTTGAATTAGTGATGTATATTCCTCACCATTTTCTTGTCAATCTGAGTAAGTAAACTTATGAGACACTAAAATTATATGTGAAAAATTGATCATGAATTCTCCTAACGAATTAAACAAAACACAAGTCTCATAGTCCAGAACTGATTCCTATGTTCACAATAATTTAGATTTGACCATCAAATGGTAGGGATTCATATTGTATGAAGTCACATTCGGTGTTTACTAACAAACACACTCTGTTTTCAAAAACCAAACTTTTGGAATTAGAAAGGGATCTTCCTAAAGTGTGATTAAAAGGATAGCTGAAGATAAACTCGAAATTATAAAATGAAGTTTACAAACAAGAAAACCTATAGAATTTGTTTATTCTTCAAGTATATTTTGTGATAACTATTGGTATAGCGCAGTAGATGGAATATCATTTTCCAATGTTTGGTTGTCTTTACATCATCATACTAAACATTTTCTCACCATACATAAAGAAAAAATGTCTGCAATCTAGAATTATGCTTCTACATAAAATTACAGTGAATGAAAAACAAGAACAAATATCAAAGCAATTAATAGGAAGTACTCCCAACACACTGCTTATAGATAAAAACAACACATACCAGGGGCCCCTCCTAGATATGATGTCAATTAAACTCATAACTTAAAATAACTTCAACACATGAAATAACTCAAAACTTCCTTGTATTGAATGTAGGAAAATATTGCCCGCACGGGTGTAGACGGATTGGCAAGTGCCGTGTAAATGGAAGGAAATTTGTAAAATGAAGTCTCATGTTCGATTCTCACCCGGACTTACTCGTGCACAATTCTTTCGGGATGGGTGGTTGCACTTGGGGTTATAGTGGTAGCCGCTGAGGATCGACCTTGTGTCACGCGAGTACGAGAACTGGGAAGTTGCCGATTCCCCCAGTAAAAAAAAAAAAAAAAATGTAGGAAAATAATAAAAATTATAATTTATGTTCAGGTTCATAACCATATTCTCCCTAACTCCCTATAATTTGTTTCTTTTCTTTTATATATTCTTCAAAAAAATTAAGTACATTCTATTTTCAAAAACATATTACAGGAAAAATGGATCAGATCTCCATTTTTAGCATTCGACATGGATATTCCTTGATTTTCTAATGAGATAATCCTTGTTGCACACTTATGGAATCAAATCTTAAATTCTACGAGTAAACTGGGGATTTACTATAATAACAAACTGCAGATTTCCTATAATAATAGCCTACGGATTTCCTATAATAACAACTTATGGATTTCCTGTAACATTTGTTTGTCGAATTTGACCATTTCTGGTTATATATTCTTCTATACAATCTGATTTATTGACCTGGGGTTCATATCTTTCAGGTTTCCAACAAAGCCTCTAAAACTATTGCCCCCCCGGTAAACCAGAAGGCAACACAACACACAGAATGCATTGTGCAGTCTCACCCAAGATAACTTTAATGGGTGGATGCAATACTCAGGTGTTTACAGCTTAGGATTGAATATGAGATATTAGAACTTGACCATTGAACCATTGTTAGAACTGGTAAATGCACCATACTATTATTCATGACTATGCAGTAACTTCAACAGTTTGTTCCCTCAGTATCGCGACAATGTTTAAACAAGCAATATAATAACTCATTCATTCATTACGCGCAACATATAACTACTAAGAAGAGGATAAATATATGCATGCATTCATCACATTACATGAATATTACCATGGTTCACCCCTTCCTGAGCTACGCCCACAAATATTTGGCTCTTGGCTCTTTTATTATGATAGTTCTGCATCTACAACGTCGTGTGCTTACAACTCTCCTCATATGGGTAATATCTATATGAGGCGAACTAGATTGCACCAGGCTCCTCAGCCTGCGATCTAGTCCTCAAGATCTACCTTCTCTCGTCTCCTCTAGCTCAACATCTTACAAAATAGTTCATACAACAAACTGTAGACCAGAATACTAACTAAATCGGAACAACTACAAAATCCATGAACAACCACCCTCTATAATACCTTAGTATCGGTATTTATACATATTTGGCTCTTCAACCATTAAAATACTTTACCAAAACCCTAACCCTATTGATGTTAGGTCTTCCTCTCATGCACGTGTTGTTATTCCTTCCAGCTGTCACTTTCCTTGTGCACACTTTCTTGTATGCGCATGTGCTATGTTTCCTTCTAGCTGTTGCTACACACTTTATTTCCCCACGATCAACCTTCTTTCCACTTCATCCTGCTTCCAACAAGAACCCAACACTGACATGTGGCTCGTCCCAAGCCACCTAATCCTTGTGCGCTTCCTCGATCTCCTTGGTGATTGTTTGGAACTTTTCCTTGAGCTCTGTTGCTTGTGTCTGCGCCTGCACAGTATTCTCCTTGATTGTGTCCACTACCTAGATTGCAACTTCATCGTTGATCAATCCTGCACATTCTGCTTGGGTCTGTGCTATCTGTGTCTTATCTTCCTTTCCTTGTGCCAAGAATTCTTCTACCCACTCTTGCAATGGTTCCATTTGAGCCTGTTGCTCTTGTTTCTAGGTTTGTGTAGTGATTAGCTCTGCCTACAATCTCTTCATGTCCTACGTCCATTTGACGCGCTTTGTAATTGGTATTGTCTTATGCTTCTAATTGAGCTCTTAGATCATGACATTGATCCTTTCTTTATCCATGTCCCATGTGTGGACCTACAAATCCTCCTCCAACCTGGTCCAAAGTTGCGCTTCTTTATCAAACAAGTCAACTGCTATGCTAACCTATTGCTCTATCTCCTACAACTGCATTGTTGCTTCCTGCTTCCTTTACTCCTTGATTTTTGGTGGAGTGGTTGGTATGAGTTGTTCTTGGAGATCCTCAATATCCTTCTGGTATTGATCAATTTCCTGTGTAATCCGATCAATATTTTCTGCTAGTATGATTGCCTCACTCTACGCAGCCTGTGGAATCTTCTCGTACGTTCCTGCCACTTTCTGCTCCAATCATTTTATGCGCTCCCTTTACTCCTGGGTCTCATATTTATCCTTCTCATATACTATTTCTAGCGCATCCCTCTTCTTTGTTTCCTTCTTGAATTCGGTTAAGTCTCTTCATGCGCGACACTGTACCTCATGGTTTACGCTCACTTGCAACCTGTGTAGTGCTCCTGATGGTATCCTTGTCAACACAAGTTGGATTTGGCTTAAGTCTTTCAAGGGTCTCTACCCCACAATTATATCCATGTGCAACATACTAGGGTCAATGTGGAATGTTTTATGTGGTTGCAGTATTTCCTGGACTGACTCTAGTTCTTCTTGCTACATTCTTCCTTCTATCTTTGATGCTAATGGTTTGATTCCCCTGCTGCTTGTTGTCGACCCTTCCTCAATCTACTTGATGAGATGTCGCATGTCTACCAGATCTTCTTGGATCTTGTCCTTGTGGCATGTAGCATGGTCGAATTCCTCAGATAGGTAATCCTGGATCATTCTGGCGATCATTTCCCCATCATCATCTGTAATCGTATATTCTGGCGGTGTTCGTTGTGCCTTTGATTTCTTATGCATGCCTCTTGTCTGTGTGGTTGACCTCTTGCTTCCCCCTGGTTCCTGTGTGTCGAGATTTGCTATTGTCTCTTGCATGGGCTCAGCTTGTTGTTGTTGCTCCTTGGTCGACTACATACTCTCCTTCTTCCCCTTCTGGGTCGCTGTTTTCTTTGGCCCTTCATCTATCTATGTTGTCTTTCCTTGGCCTATTCTTGGTCTCTTAGGCACTTGGATTTCTGGAGGCTTATTTTCTCCCTGCTTTGCCTCTTCTTCTGCTATTCCTTTCGGTACTCCTTGGGTAATGGTTTGGATTCTCCAATCATTGGTCGATTCATTGATGACCATGTCAATTTCACCCTCGGTGATTTAGTAGCGCATCTATAGACATTGTTTATATGGATCCTTCCTTGCCTGTATCCACATTGCGTGTCATGTGGCCTGGAAAGTGGCGATGTCTACATATCGGGTGACAACTTCTGGTGTGATTCTCCACATATGGGAGATGGCTTCCTTTAGGTTGCGTAGGTACCCTTCAAAGATGGATCCGTTCATCCTCTTGTGACTAGCGCTCACCATCACCTTTAGCAGTGAATACCTCTTTCCCTCATTTGGTTTAGGTCTGGTACAAAAATTTACGTACCTTGGTTCCCTCCAGCCCATAAAGCCTATGAGTGTGATCAACCATGAGTAGTGAAAATTTGTTCCTAGATCCTACACATCCTTGCAGTCATCCAAGAATAAGTTCAAGAGGTATGGTGCCCAGCTCATTGAGGTGCCTTCTGCACACTAGGCTGCAACTGCAACAACTCCAGCTGAGACTTCCTCCATGTGGAATTTTATTAGCAGCTTGTAGGATAAGACTTTCACACCCAATTGTGTGGTTGCGTCATTGATCCTCTTGATAATGATCCTTCTTGTCCCCCTTTCGGCATCGTACTTCATCTTCATCTCTTATGCTAGTGCTTTATCCTTGGTTTTTTAATCCAGAAACAACACATGATCCATTCCTTGAATTGGTAACCTTGTTATGTTCGTAATAAGCTCAACGACTATGGGGATGGGCTTGTCTAGCTATATATCCCCTGTGTGTGTGACTGCTAGCAGTTGTTTGATGCATGCATTTTTTTGCTGACCTCTGCCAAAATGTGGTAAGTCCAATGGACCTAAAATTCCCATTTTCTATAGCCCAACTTCCCACTGGAGTGGCCGCTCGATTGGTTTTCCAACCTTATTTGTGCCCATAGTTTGGATAAATACCCTCTTCACCAGTTCTGAAAACTTGGCTTCATCTGCTACATCATGGTCAGAGTATTTGAGCTTCCTGATGTGACCCAATAGCTTGAGTCCTAGCTGTACCCCATATGGTATGCACGATAGAATGATTTCTGCTGCAGGTTTCTTGCGAGGTGGCTTGGGTATATGTATCTTGTCTTCCTTCACCTGTGGTGATTGGCTTGAAGTTCCGATGGCTTCTGGTTGGTCCTCTGTATACCATTCTGACCAAGCTGAGACATCTTCAACTGTCTCCCCTGCTGGGTGGTTTGAGATGGTCATTTGAGACTCATCTGGATCAATTGTTGTTGTCGGCTTCGATGCCATGCCATTCACTTTCAGAGCTTTATTTGTATGCTCTGGTTGCATATCCTTTAGGGTTTCTGCTTCCTAGTTCTGTGGCTCCTGCGACACTGCTGGTGTATCTACTTTCATGGCCTTTGCTGCTGGCTGTTGAATTTCCTCCAGTATTGGCGTGGATTGTACTGGTATCGTCTCTGGGGATGGGATTTCGTCGACATTGACGATCTTCGGCGACTGTTTTTCACCTTCTTCGGTCTATCCTCATGACTTGGTTTGAACTCTGGTTTTCCTAGTGGTCTGGATCTCTTCTACTTACTGAGGCGGTGCCATGGCGGTGAATGTCAAGTGTCTGCTGGATTCGAATGGTATTTGTGATCTCTATGAACTAACACTATGCTCTTTAACCTTTGTTGATCTATGTTTGTTCTCTTTTCTTGAATAGACTATTGGCTCCCTCTCCCATCTATTGTATGTCTTTCCGATGAAGCTTGTTGAGGACACTTCCATGATTATGGGTTTAATGTACCTTGATTACCGGTTCAATGCATCTTTGGTGGTTTTGTACTTTCCATTACTCATGTTGTGCCATGTTCTGTTGGCGTGATTAATGTGGTGTCCCATCGGTCCTTTCCGTTCTTTAATTCTGCCTAGTGCTGTCATGTCATACTTCTTTTTCTGACTCTGCTTTTCCCATTTGTTTCCCTTTGGATGTGGCTGTTGTCTTTATCCTCACTGATTTTGTGTTTCTAACTTTGCATGGCTTTTCTTCCTCTGTCACCTTGCGCCCTCTTTGGTTTTGTTTCCTTTTTGTTCTTTTTTCATTTTTTTTTTACTGCGCAGTGGTTGGTCGACTGTCCTTGTACAACTTCAGTCAGCTCCCACTGATCACCCCTCTGAGTTATGCGCCTGATAAATCTCTTAATTGTATAGCTCCTCCATCTGTGACATATTTAACTTCATATGGTCCTAACAAGTGAATTTTGATCTTTCCCAGGTGCTGAAACGATTTGTTGTTATACATCAGTATTAGATATCCTTCCTTGAATGTTTTCTTCTTGATGTGTCTATCATGCCAATCTTTGTCTCTTGATTTCTAAACTTGTTTGTGGAATCCTACCAAGATTCAATCTTCCTCCTTGGTCAGTCACTGATTCAATCTCTCTTGTACTTCTCCTCATTCTGTCATTTGTGTGATCACTGCTATGCGCAAGCTTGGTACTAAAAATTCTAGCGACACCACTGCTTCTTGACCATAAACCAATTTAAATGGCGTGTGCCCTATCAAATTTTTTCACGTATTCCTGTATGCCCATAATACTGCTGGTACTTTGAGGTCCCAGTCGTCTCTGCTGACGTTGTAAATATTTGTCAGCGTGTTCTCCAGAATTTTGTTGAAGGCTTCCACTATGCCATTTGCCTGCGGATGATATAGTGTGCTGTTCTGGTGATGGACTTAAAATTGTTCATTCATAGCATTGATGGTATTTTTTATGAAGTGCATGCCTTGGTCGCTCATCAAAATTCCTGGGCACCCAAATTTAGTGATTACTTGTTCAAATAGAAAATGTGTTGTTGTTTATGCGCTACAATCCTTCACTTGTGCAGCTTCCACCCATCTTGTTAAGTAATCCATCGCGGTGATAATGTTCCAAGCCCCTGTTCTTTTTGTTGGTGGGTTGATTGGTCCCATAGAGTCTATTTCCCACTTGTTAAATTCTTGTAATGTTACTTGTGGTCGTAGTGGAATTTTGTCCCTTCTGTTGGCTTTGCCTACCCTTTGACAAACATCGCATGTCTGATAGTACTCCTTCGAGTCTCTATGAATAGTTGGCCACCAAAGGCCTACAAGAAATACCTTCTGTATGATAGATTTACCTACATAATGCTCTGCTTCTATTCCCTCATGGGATTCTACTAAAAATCGTGGTCTTTCATGCTCTAACACATATCTGCGCAAAATGCTATCCGCGCCCATTTTGTATAGGTGTCCTTTAATTAGTTGATAGTCGACAATGTAGACTACAAGGTTTTTTTTCTACATGGTGCTATATTCCTGTGGCACAATACCTATACTCAAGTAATGAATGATATTTGCAAAGTATTCATCAACAATATGTACTCAAAATAACTGTGCATCCAGAAAGTTATCTTCTAAGTTCGTAGGTTCTTCTCCATTTGTGACCCTTGATAGGTGATCCAGTCTTGCGTTCAATTTTCCTGGCTTGACTATTAATTCAAAGTCAAATTCTTGGAATAGTAGTAACCATCGAAATATTATCCCCCCCAACACTGGCTTGTTGACTAGGTATTTCAAGGCTGAGTGATCTCTGAACATCTTAAAGTGTTTTCCCAATAAGTAATGCCAGAACTTTTGAAGTGCGTAGACCATATCTAGGCCTTCTCTTTCGGTCGTGTTATAGTTTTGTTCAGAGTCTGATAAATTTTTTCTCACGAATGTTATCGGGTGATCCAAGTATCCCTCTCTTGGTTGCACCAAGATAGCTCCAAGTGTTATAACTGATGCATCTACATGGATGTGGAATGTCTTCTCCCAGTCTGAAAATACTAGTATCAGTGCGGTGACCATCTTTTCTTTCAGGGTATCTAGACCCTATTGACACTCATCATTCCATTGAAACTTCATATCCTTTCTTAACATATTTTATATTGGTGCAGTGATCTGTGCATATCCTTTGATAAATTTCCTGTAATAACTTGTGTGTCCCAACGTCGCTCTTAGTTGATGGATTGTTTTTGGTGGTGTTAAGCTAACAATGACTGTGATCTTTGTAGGATCTAATATCAAACCTTGTTTTCATACTATGTGGCCCAATAATATCCCAAACAGTGTTTTGAATATGCATCTCTTTATGTTCAGTGATATCTGGAACTGTCTACATCTTTCTAACATCAGCTGTAAAAATTCCACATGGTTTTTCAATAAACTGTAGACTATCCAATCATCCAGGTATACTTCAAGAAACTAGTGGATGAATTCCTTAAATGAAACAATGACTACTCTAGAAATGATTGTTGGTGCATTCTTCAGTCCAAACGACAAGACTTTGTATTGGTAAGATCTCTATTATGTCACAAGCGTGGTCTTGTATCTGTCCTCCTGCGCTATCTTAATTTGATGGTAGTCTGAGAATCCATCAGTGAATGAGTAAGCTTCATGTCCTCCTACGTTTTCTAACACCTCATCCATGAAAGGTGTAGGGAATGGGTCGTGTAGGCATGTATCGTTCAACTTCCTCAAGTCGACGCATATCTTGGTTATATCTTCTTCTAAACCATCTGAATTATTGACCCAAGGTTCATATCTTTTGGGTTTCCAGCAAAGATTCTAAAACTATTGGCCCTCCTGGTAAACCAAAAGGAAACAAAACACACAAAATGCGCTGTGCAGTCTCACCCAAGATAGCTTTAATGGGTGGCTGGAAGACTTAGGTGTTTATAGCCTAGGATTGAATATGAGATATGATAACTTGACCATTGAACCATTGTTAGAACTGGTAAATGCACCATACTATTATTCATGACTATGGAGTAACTTCATTAGTTTTTTCCCTCAGTATCGCGACAATATTTAAACAAGAAATATAATAACTCATTCATTCATTACACACAACAAATAACTACTGAGAAGAGGATGAAGATATGCATGCATTCATCACATTACACAGATATTACCGTGGTTCACCCTCTCCTGGGTTACGCCCACACAGATTTGTCTCTTGGCTCTTTTATTATGATAGTTCTGCATCTACAACGCCGTGTGCTTACAACTCTCCTCAGATGGGTAAGATCTATATGAGGTGAACTAGATCGCACTAGGCTCCTCAACTTGCGATCTAATCCTCAATATCTACCTTCTCTCCTCTCCTCTAGCTCAATAGCTTACAAAATAGTTCATACAACAAACTGTAGACTCGAATACTAACTAAATCAGAACAACTACAAAATCCGTGAACAATCACCTTCTATAATACCTTAGTATCGATATTTATACATCTTTGACTCTCCAGCCATTACAATACATTACCAAAACCCTAACCCTATTGACGTTAGGTATTCCTCTCATGCACATGTTGTTCTTCCTTCCATCTGTCGCTTTCCTTGTGCACAAGTTCTTGTATGCACGCGTGTTGTGTTTCCTTCCAGTTGTTTCTCCACTCTCTGCATGCTTTCTTTCCCCATGATCAACCTTCTTTCCACTTCATCCTGCTGCCAACAACCATCATTGACTTTTGGGCGTTGAATGGCCTAGGGATGAGAAGATAGATAAATCACCATCTTCTGGTATTGTGAAGTATCTCCAAGTGGAAATTATCTCCTAGAGCGAGTGGAGCTATGTAAACCTGTAATTCCTATAATATCTCATGAAATCGAGTAAATTACTGTAATAACTAGATTATAGGTATTTTTGCAAAGGAAAATACATTTTAATGTTATTTACAAGAAGAAAACAAGAGTTCATATTAATGAAATGATTATTACCTTATGTACACTCGTTATGCCATCAAATGGGTAAAAGTAGGAAAAAAAAATGGTTTTCAATGTCAAAATGGAGGAAAATGGGGCTGGTAAAGGAGTAAAATCTAACACCCAACAGTGGGAAGATTATATCCACTTAGTGGAATTTGCTTACAATAATGGGTATCGAGCCTCATTAAAAATGATCCCATTTGAAGCATTGTATGGAAAGAAGTGTAACACACCAGTGAGTTGGGATAACCCAACAGACAAAGTTATCATTACACCATATTTGTTAAAGGAAATGAAAAAACATATGAAAAATATTAGGAGGAATTTAAAGGCTTCCCAGGACAAGCAAAAAATTCATGTAGACAAGTAAAAAGTTTTTAGAGATTTTAAACTGGGAAAACATGTTTTTCTAAAAATGAAAGTGAAAATAAGTTCTCTGAGTTTGGGTTTCTAAATTTTATCGCGAGATTTATACTTATGAAAATCCCAACATAAGACCCAAAATATTGCGTAACTATGGTAGAATCTACCATTGTTTTCTAAGTAGAGACTTCCCTCATTTTAGTGATGCAAGAGGTCCACCACAAGGGAGGCTTCCCTGGTGACCTCAAGGGATCACATAGAAAATTTAGTTTCCAAGTATATTTCCCCCTATCTTGATCACTAGATGATTGGTGTAGGTCAAAGGAGAGAAGATGTTTGAAGATTGATTTGATACCTACCCGAAACAAGAACACTTTACAACATATGTATAACAATTTCCAAGTCAAAGTATGCAATAAATACCTCTTCTAGACACTAGACAAGTTACATTAATATTTTTGTTGCAAATCGCAATAGTAGACCAATCTTATAATAGAAGTAAGTAATTTTTAATAGGAATAATAAATAATACTAAAAAATACCACAATTGACCATGAAATTTAAGCATACATCCAATAGAACATTATCCAATTGTTAGATTGTAGTATACTAGATATAAAAAGTATGCAGAACATAAATAAAATGCTAGAAATGGCAGAATACCAGTAATATAACCAGCATAATCTCCACAATAACACATAAATGATATAAGAACAACAACAGAAATAGCACTTTGATTCAGAAAGCAATGTTCACGGGCCTCTTCAAGGGGGCAACCTCCAGTCGAGCAATGCTCTGTTACAATAATCTCCAAGCTAGGGTTTTCATACCCTCGACCCTTATTTATACTAAATATGTCTATCAAGAGAAGCATCTAGAGGAAGATCCTTCTAGAAGCGGAAGCTTCTATTACGTCTTCTTACATCCACCTTATTCTATTTTATTGAAAGGCCTTATTAATATTGACCTTTATTACATCCGAATATATTTCTCTACCTATGTGCGGGTTAGGACCCTAACATGTCCACCCCCTTAAAAACAACCTTGTCCTCAAGGCTTGAGATGTGGAAGCTGCTGCAGAATGGTAGCTGGTTCCCAAATGGCATCTGCTGGAGTTGTATCTTTCCACTGGACTAGCACTTCCTTGATGGTTCTCTGATACAGGTGACGCTCACGCTGGTCCAACACTTCTTCTGGTTGTAGCCAAATGGATTCTTCTTCAGCTAACTTAGGAAGGTTGGTTTGAATTTGGCACCTGGTTCCAATCACCTTCTTTAAACATGAAACATGAAAAACATGATGTAGCTTTGAATGACTAGGCAGAGCTAACTGATAGGCAACTTGTCCCACATGCTTGAGAACTGTATAAGGGCCATAAATTTTGGGTGCTAGCTTCTGACACTTCTCGGCCTTGAGGGAATTTTTCTTGTATGGTTGCAGTCGCAGAAACACCTAATCCCCTTCTGCAAATTGACGTTCAGAGCGACCTTGATCTGCTTGTTTCTTCATGCAATTCTGTGCCATGACCAAGTTCTCTTTGAGGGTACGGAGAATATCCTCTCGAACTGTAAGTGTTTGGTCAACCACCTGGACCTTCGAGGTACCCAATAAGTATGAGAGAACTGAAGGTGTCTTCTATCCATATACCACTTCAAAAGGATTCATGCGTGTAGCTATATGGTAGGAAGTGTTGTACCACCATTCAACTAGGGGTAACCATTGAGCCTACTGATTTTTCTTTTCAGAGGAAAAACACCTCAGATATGTTTCCAAACACTTGTTGACAAATTTCGTTTGACCATCAGTCTGGGGATGATAAGTTGTGCTGAGATGCAATTGGGTGCCCTGTTGCTTGAACAATTCTTGCCAAAAAGTTCTTGTGAAAGTTGGGTCACGATCAGAAACAATAGAGTGCGGCATGCCATGAAGCTTGAAGACCTTGTCCATGAAAAATTGAGCCATTGTGGATGTAGTAAATAGGTGTTGAAGGGTGAAGAAATGAGCATACTTGGATAGGCGATCCACAACCACCATTATGACTGATTTATTTCTCGATTTGGGTAAGCTGGTAATAAAGTCCATAGAGATATCCTTCCAAATAGCAGGTGGAATCGGAAGCGGTTGTAGTTTTCCTGGAGATTTGATTGTTTCTCCCTTGTTGCATTGACACACATCACATTCAATGACAAAATTACAGATTTCCTGTTTCATACCATCCCAGAAAAAAGAATGTTTGACCCTGTCATAGGTTTTGGTGAACTTGGAGTTCCCCGCTATGGGTGTAGCATGAAGCTCAGAAAGTACCGTGGATTTAAGCATCGATTGTTTACTTAAATAAAAAAAACCTTTCTATTGAAGCTCATCCTGGAGCCAAGAGTACCCTGGGGGAGCTGGAGCATTGGTCTGCAGTTGCTGGATCAGATGCAAAATTTTGGGATCTTGTAGCCATTCCTGGCGAACAACTTGGAGCCAATCTGGTACAATGAAGGAAAGAGAAAAAAGGGATCCTTCATCTTCATATTTTAGGGACAATGCATCTGCCACCACATTGTCTTTGCCTTTCTTGTAAATGATCTAATAATCATATCCAAAGAGTTTAGTCACTCATTTTTGTTGCTCCGGGGAGGAAATGCGTTGTTCCAGAAAGTACTTGAGACTATGATGGTCTGTCTTAATTTGGAAACGTTGCCCCAAGAGATAAGGGTGCCACAGATGAACGACATGCAGAATAACCAACATTTCCTTTTCATAGATGGGTTTGCCCAGATTCCTTTAAGATAGTTTCTTGCTGGTGAGGGCCAAAGGTCGACCCTCTTGCATAAGGACAACACCGATTCTTTTCCCCGAGGCATCACATTCCAACACAAAGGTATTTGTGAAATTAGGCAGGGCCAGAACCGTAGTAGTGCACATGGCCATCTTCAAGGTTTGGAAAGCTTGAGCAGTAATTGGAGTCCAAGTGAAAGAGTTCTTTTTGAGGAGAGCAGTGAGAGGTGATGCAATCTTTCCATAATTCTTAACAAACTTGCAATAATACTTTGTTAAACCCAAAAATCCACGCAAGCTTTTGAGAGTCTTTGGGTGCGGCCAGTCTTGCATAACATCAATCTTTTTCGGATCCACCCTGATGCCATCCTTGCCAACTAGATGACTCAAGTATTCTACTTCTGAGGCACCAAAGGCACATTTAAACTGTTTCAGGAAAAGTTGGTACTGAGAGAGTAGATGGAGAACTCGATCCATATGAGTAAGATGGTCTGTCGAGGTTTTTCTATAGATGAGGATATCATCAAAGAAAACTAAGACAAAATGACAGAGAAAAGGATGGAAGACATGATTCATGAGGCTTTGGAAGGTGGAGGGGGCATTACACAAGACAAAGGGCATGACCAAAAACTCATAGTGTCCCTCATGAGTTCGAAAGGTCGTCTTGGGAATGTCTGCCTCTTTCATACGTATCTGGTGATAGCCCGAGTGAGGATCAAGTTTAGTAAAGAATTGGGCGCCACTCAATTCATCCAGGAGGTCATCAATGATAGGAATGGGGAATTTGTCTTTAATGGTCAGTTTGTTGAGGGCATGGAGTTCAAGACACATTCTCCAAGAACCTTCTTTCTTCAAGACCATGACTATAGGAGGAGAGTAAGGGCTCGTACTAGGGTGGATAACGCCTGCAGTAAGGAGTTCCTGGACCATTTTCTCAATTTCATTTTTTTGTGAAAAGGGGTGGCGATACAGACAGTTATTAGGAGGAAGGCTTCCGGGTACAAAGGGAATAGAATGATCATGAATGCCGCAGGAAGGATGGAGTCCTTAGGGAGTGGAAAATACCATTTGATGTTTAGAAAGGAGGGCTTGGAGGTCTTGCAGCACCGGGGGTGTCTCTGTTGGTTGCATGGCATGG
>JASDQU010506962.1:62490-79383 GCA_032191745.1 Picea mariana
CACAAGAGACACATCATTTATCCTGGGAAACCCTCATGGGGGAGAAAACCCAACAAAAACTTCCTTAATATAGATAGCCAATACAATGCCAAGATATAACTCAAACAAATACATAAATTCCTCTCCCAAGAATGCGCCTCTCTCTCTCTTATTTCTTCTCCAACGACAGCTCCGAACTTGTGCTCTGATGAACAAGTGAGTGTGTGTCCAAATGAGGCACTAGCCTCTTTATTTATACAATTCTAGCATGTGTGGACGAAGGTGTCTTTTCACTGGCAGGGCCAACTTCTTCTTCTGGGTGGTTATAACCACCTTTGATATATTCTGGGGCCGACTTCTTATTCTACCTATTACATTTAGGTTTTGACCAATCCGCAAAAGGGGATTTGGTCATTCACAATAGCCGACATGATCAATCTGCAAAAGGGGATTGGTCTAATGAATAATACATCAATAATAATTAGAATACTCTTTCCAGTTACATTATTTCAACATAATCTATCCTGGATGGATGGTTATGCAATGCAAAGATGTAGATGAATACTATGTATGAAAATAAATCTAATCTACTACTAATCTATCCTAGAGGGTGAAAATGGATGTTTATGCAATACAAATATGTAGATGAAAACTATGTATGAAAAGAAATCTAATCTACTACTAATCTATCCTATCCTATCCTAGCTAGGACAAAACTAAAGTAACTAAAATGAGCTGTAATGAAGCTAAACTTTGCTAGAAACCTCACCGAGATAGTTGAAATAAATGTGTAGAGTTAGAGACACATGCATACATACATATAACCATAAAAGTAAAAATTATATTTTTGTATGCATAACAACTCATAAGCTCAAGAATTATAAATATAAGAAAGAATAACAACACTGCAAAAATGCTATTGGATGCATCAGATTACTCTATAAGGAAACATTGTCCAGAATCCTTACAATCCATGTGAACATCATACAATCAACAAAAAAATAAATAAACAGACAAATCAACATGTATGAGACCTAGAAAAACTAAAATGCAATACCTGAATGAGCAAAATACTTGTTTTTATTTTAAATTGTAATTTTTGTATTTGTGCATAAATGCATGCCAAGATTCACAAAAATGCACGCCCAAGTCTTTACACCCCTACAATTTGAATGATTCGAGCTTTTGAGGGTTTCTTAGATAATTTTACACATGTATACATATTTATAATTTCATTTGCAAACATAAAAGTGGATGTTGTGTAAAAGAGGTGAAGTCTACCTTGTAAATTGAGAGACTAAAACAATAGAAATTGACCTAATGGAAATGCAGGCCCTAGAAAGAAAATGCAAGTACGGTGTTGTTAATTTACAAGTTATAAGTTACAGGGCTTTGGATTTGTTGTGAACCCTAAAGAATGCATACTAGGGTGATTTTTGCCCAAAATTTAGTAAAAGGTTGAAATATACATGAATCTTTGGCAGCTATGCACATACACTAACTAAAATGCCAAAAATGATTACTAACTACCTGGGTCGTTGAGCTCGATGAGGCAAGATATTTTACAACCACATCACACATAGGCTAGTTTTTAGATACATTTCCATTGCAAAGACCTTCTAAAATCATCATATAATACAAGTTTATATGACTGAATAATAAATAAATAAACTTATCATCATGTATGAGACTCTAGAAAGACTAAAATGCAATACTTGAATGAGCTTCTTTTAGTTTCAAGAACAATTTATTCTCTACTGAATAGGGACAACAATGTGAAGGTGGAATCTCATCCCCCCCTCCCCCCTCGCATCACTCTTAATTCCCCATACCCAAACTATCTACTGGAAAGTTTGAAAGTGGCATAGTACGATTCATGCATAGAAAGTAGCAAAACAAAATTTAAAGGTAAATGAAAGAAAGAGTGCTTGTACAAATATTTGGTTTTGTACATACAAAACATATAACATTCATTCATAAGAAGGTGGCAAAAAATGCTATATATGTGATAAACAACCTTTTAAAAATATGGCGCTTACCCCATTTCAAAGAAAAAAAATGTCATTCTTTATTCCATAAACATCCTTGATGATAGGTGGAGTGTCCACCCAAAACGTTGGACGTTTCAAAACTAGGTACATAGTTCTTATCCAAAACCACTCTCAACATCATGTCATTCTTTATTACATAGAAATGCCATCATTTATTCCATAAATTCTCTGTACACCATTATAATAATGAACCATGAAGCCAATAAGGACAAGTGATGATGAAATACCCAACAATTGAAGATTTCTTTCTAGACCCAAGTCATTGTTTGCATTTCCCTTGTAGAACATAGTATAGGCATGTATAGAACAAAGTGTAGAATAGAGTACAGGGATGTATCGAACAAAGTATAGAACAAATTACATTTGGAATAATTTCCTAGCAAGGTGTGAGCTTGGCTCATTCCAGGAATTTTTTCTTCACACTTTAACCATTTTTATGGAAGCTATATAAAACTACGTATATCTATCATATGATGGAATGTTAGGAAATAAAGTTTTGATTTTCCATAATAAATGAAAACCATCTATTAACTTGCATACAATAGTTTGAACTTTCAACACACCATCTATAACTTGCAATTTATTTATATCATCCCTTGATTTTATTAACATATCTTCATATGCTTCATGTTGAATAAAATTTCTATTTTTATAGTTCCATTTCAACTAAATCCTTGTATTTTTTCATGAAGGTTTCAATACTTCTCTGGACTGATCTGCATTTAATTTGAGGATGTTGAACCAAATTCTTCTTTGTTAATAACTTTGTAGCATCCATAATTATAGAAGTATGAACATTGACACCCAAATCCTTTAACTAATTCCAAGTCTTAGAGTTAAGGTTTTTGGGAAGAGATAGCATTTGTGTAATAGAATCGACATTGATATAGAATATAATGGACCCATTTTCAGATACCACAACCCTTTTTTCAGAAAGATAGGTTTGGGGAATTGTGAATTTATCCAAGTTTGACTCCCAGATATTGAATAATCATGCAAATCCCTAAATCTATCACAAGTTAAATTACTTAACTCATGAGGATCAAACTATGACAGAATGGTTTCAAAAATTTCACAATCACGGTCAATTAGGACTCTTTCATGAGAGGTTGATGGCTGACCAGACTGACTACCTTTCTCCATCTATCCTTATTTTAAAAAATAAGAACAAATTTTAAGTAAGAAATTAGAATACTACCCGAACTTGTTTGTCAAAGGAGAATTTGATTGCTTTAACTCGAGTCTACTATACTCGTAACAAAGATTACCATGTGCATTTACCTTCGGGGTTTATTGTTTTATTTTTTTTTAAAACATTTGAATTACATAGACGTGATACCTTTTTCATTTGACTTACATCACAGTGCTAGATGTCATCCATTTGTGCATTTTGAGGGCTAGCTAAAATGGTTTGATAATACCACCCCTACATACCGAAATGAATACAAATATGACACATTATTATCCATCAATATAATGGTTTATAATTTAGGCCTCTAATCCCTTTTTATCCAACATGCACTTTCACTTTACAAAATAAACCGAGACCATTGATCTTGGATCTATATTTTTGGTCCGATCGTGTCTGTTGAATTTTCATTTTAAACCCTATTTGTTCTCTGTTGCGTGTACACAAATATGGAAAAAAGATGCAGTACACAAGGTATTGAACCTAAAGTCAGGACTGAATGACAGGGAAAACTTGATTTGAATTGAACACAAACGGAGCCATTGTAAACCATTTCATATTGAACAAACAACTATATGATCTACATTCTCTATCTACATCAACAACAAGGCTACATACCAAAGACCATCTTGTGGGGTCGATCCCTCCTTGGACGCATAGGTGGGGTTGGTCTCTCCTTGTATGGGTCTTCTCCTCTGCCCACTCTCCGTAATGGAAGGTAGGGTAGATCAATGCAGTGGCCAACAGGTTTGGAGTGGGTTTATTTGGTAGGGGATTTGGCACCATAGTGTGTTTTTTTTTTATCTTTGAGTATTGTTTTTTTTTATATTTGTTTTATATTTTTTTTATCGTTTAATTGTTATTTGTTTTTAACATAATTTATATTTATTAATAGTTAAAATCAATCAACACATATTGAAATTGGGATAGGAGGATATATGTTGGTGGGTTATGAGAGAAATCAAGGTAAACAAATTATAACCAACCCATGATACATGCAATAATATGGCATAAAACTTAACAAGAAACAATTAACCCATATAAGAAAATACTTTAAAGAGAATAAATCATAGAAAATATATAATCACATACCCAAACCTACATTTCAACAACTCAATATCAATGATCTTCTTCTTCGTCCAACTCCAAATCTGTATCATCTGGTCCATAATTTTTTTCATAATCAACATTGTAAGGATTGGGCATAGAAACATCATCATTGGTGTCATTTTCGATAATTTCGTCATTCATATAATTATGAAGAACATTTCCATCTACATCTAGCTCAACTTATTCATCTTCTTTGTCTAACATATTTACTTTCTCTTTTGCATCATCTTCTTCTACTACATTATAATTTACAATCCTTCCTCTTGGATCATATCTAACAACATATGACCATCCCTCTTTACCTGGAACATCTGAGTAAAAGACCTGCTCACATTGGCTTGGAAGAACATATAGCACATTACCCAGCTCAAGCATCCTTGTATTCACCATGGTAAGTCTATTCTCATGCTCAATAACAATTATTTTAGGATCATGTTCATTCATTCGTAAGCTGTACCATTTGACCTTGAACAAGACTGATTTAAAGGATTTAAATTCACATTCAAGTATATCATTAAAATACCCATAGTATCTATTTTCATATACCTCTAGATGCTTGTCACTTCTAGAGGATACATTAGTGACCTGAGATACTGCAGTTATTCCACAATCAAAGGTTTTTTTATTGTCATCCAACTTTTTGATGTGAAATTTACAACCATTGCACCATGTAGCCTTATGGTGTTTCAACTGCATTATGTCCAACATGTAAAAAATGCATTGTCAATTAATTAACATATTTAAAATTAATAACTATTATAATAAAATAACAAACAACATACAATAATATAATGGAAAATAAGTAAAAACTATGGGTGAATATGCTTTCTTGTTTATCATTTAAACCATACGCTAAATCAATTTCCCTATGTGTAATATTGGTATCTTGATTACGACAAGCCTCTTTAACCAATGCAGAGACCTCTTCTCATGATAACCTACCATAACATTGTATACATCGTTCTTTCCATACCTTCATCCAATCAATATTGTTTTCAATTTATAAATGTAGTGCATCCCACTCTTGACCAACTATATGTAAAAATAACAATTCATCAATAATTAGGTACCATGGAAAAGATTAATAATTGATGGACGAATAAAAATTAAATAGGTATGATATAGATAAAACTGAACAAACAAAAGTATTGTATATCTCTACAATCTAATTACCTTTCACTTTTCTCATTCTACCTTTCCCAAATAGGACCTCCCCTTCAAATTTGTTGATGGAGTTGACATCCCAAATGAGAGGCACACTCATATTTGTTGCTAATTTAGGAATATATTGACTAACTTACACCAAGGATTGATATACCATATAGCCATCCATCGTAGAACCCTCAGGACATGGTCTTTGTCTAACAAAGGCTTTGAATGATTTCAAATGCCTCTCCACCATCCACATTGACCTTGTGTGTACATGTCCACAAATTTCAATCTCCTCAACTTGGTGTATGAGGTAGTGTTATTAAGAATTAAAAAATGTTGGAGGTAGGTACTCATATTTGTTGCACACATTAGGCGAGGAAGATCTCTCCTCCAATACCTTATATCTTCTTTACTGACTTCTTTAGATGACAACCACCTACACATGATGCAAGAAAATGGCTGCAATTTTAAGTGTATACATTACAAGTAAAACACATGTGAACAAGTTCTGCAATGAATATTTTTCATAGAAATCATTACTTACCTCATGTATTTGCCAAGATCATATATGACTTGTTTTATGTTGTTTTAAAATTTTTCTGGAAGATATAGACGTAGAACATACTATAACAAAAAATGAATCATTATAAACATTAGAGGTACAACATACTGTAACAAAAAAGTAAACAAAAAGATACCAAAAAGATGTATACCAATATAGAAATATAACAAAATAATTACCTTAATAAAGGTATGCCAGTCATGAGTTTTTACCCCACCAAATTAACCTTTTTTCATTAAGATATTATTTATGTTTGAAGCAAATCCCTTGGGAAATTTAATTTTCCTAATGACCTCTTTTACAACATTTCTTTTCTACTCTGTAAATAACCATGGAATACTATCTCGATGTTCATCACTATTTGAATTAATCACATTTTTCATTGCATGATTGGCTTCCTGAATGTCACTACAAATTTTGCCAATTTTTTCTTTGTCACTCCTTCCATCTAAGATCCTCCATAATGTTTCTGTTACATTCTTCCATATATGATTTGTATCAAACAAATGAGATATTTGTAGGTGCTCATAGTAGGTTAACTTGCTGAATTGTATAGGGTATGTTTTCATTCTTATTGGAATCCTATTCATCCATTGACAACATTTATGAACAATAAATGAGATCACAACAATAATTTTTAGATACAGTAAACATATTTCAATACAAATTATAATTGTAAAACATTAATATATATATGATACATAGACTAATTGATTACCTTGACTTTCTATTATATTCCAACTTCCATAGGTGAGGTGTCATTCTTATTGGTTTTATTCCAATCTCTTCGTTGAACAAACATTACCAACATTGTGTTCTCCCTCTTTATTGACTTTCGAGGAGGAAGGTTATTGTTTATAACAAAAATAGGACACACCGAGTAAACATATCTGAGCTCTCCAAATGGATTGAAACTATCAGCTACCAATGAAATCCTCACATTACGAGGTTCTTCTTTAAAAATTGGCCATATTTCTTCGATGTTCCTAAATGCAGAACCATCTGGAAGAATTCCAAGAACACCATATTCACTTCTATTCCATGCATGGTAATACACAAATTGTTCTATTCTTTGGCACCTGAACAATCGTTGAAAACGTGGAATTATGGGAATATGACGAAGAACCTTGTGAGGCACATGTTGTGTTACTTGATTGGCTCGATATCTATTGATTTTACATTATGGGAATTTCATTTCCAATGCATATTGTCCATAATAAATAATATGATCATTAGGACAAGCATCAATAATTTGGTACTCCATTCCAATATCTTTCGTAATGGAAGATAATTCTCGGTATGTGTGAGATAAATTATTTGATCATGGTAGAAGAATTTCACCTAACAATCTACAACACAAAATATAACTGGTCAATGTAAACAATATTGATATTAAATATTGCATCCTTATAATTTACACATTAATTAATAACACTAAGAATAGAGAAACAAAACAAAAATAGACCTTTTAAGTATATGTGACGAATTATATTACATACCTTAGGATCTGGGTGAGACAACTGTTTGAAAAACCATTCAATACCTTCAAGTTCACCAACAACAATATAGCAGAAAGAAGATTTTTCCTAGAGCCTTCGTAAATGGTTTGTTGCAACTTCTCAATCAGAGGTACATCATGAATATCATCAAAATTGTCATCCATTGGAGTAAAGGTGTCCTGGATAAATCTATTTATACCATAATTCTCAGTTGTACCATTATAAGTGTCATCTTCTTCCATAGGACTAACTTGATCTCCAATATTCGCTCCATCTTCCTCATTGTGTACAACAAGATTTTTATTACTACTTGGCACATTCCCAAGATCACACTTAGGACACCCTTTCTTTATAATTACAATCAATCAAATGATATTAGTGTATGTAATGAATATTGAAAGGATAGAAAGATCTACGAATACAATCAATACAAAAAAATAAAATGAGTACTAACTTACCAAGGGACGATATTCATACCCCCCTTCAACATGTCCAAACTTTCTAAAATTACTTTCAGTTGTTGTTATTAAAAGTCTTCTTCTATTGAAGCCCCTACATTGACTGGAAGGGAAATAACATTTCCTATCACCCTTTGCTTCCAATGCCACAAATAACCTTTGAAGTGTCTTATCATTTTCCTCTAGAGTAATGTTATATGTAATTGTAATTAACTATTACAAAAAAATCCAATGAATAAATATAATTATAATATATGAATATATTCTACCAATTTCACACATGTAAATGAATTTCTATAGGCCAAAAAACATAATACACATAATAGAGAGGAAGAGGATCTATGACTCCGTGTGAGAGGAATTAAAGTAAAGGGAAACAATTATATGGTTTTCATTTCATCAAAAAGTTGGGGACCATCCTTCCAAAATTTGTAAACATTTTTTTTAAATGGTTGGCATGCATCCTCCAACCATTCACGCCAAGTCAAAATCCAATATTGTTGAAATTAGGGAAAGAGGAAAAACTTCAGATATCACCCTAGTATATAGTATTTAGGGTTTACAACATTTCCACAACCCTGTAACTTGTAACATGTAAATTACCAACTACATGCATGGATTTGTTTTGGTAGGGTGTGCATTTTTCATTATGCCCTATTTTCAAGATTTGTTATGCATTTTCCCTTTATGCATTCTTATCTATTTACAAGGAAGTTTTTAGACACTATGCACATAAGAGGGTTTTCATTTGAAAATGAATCAATAAATGTATCACAAGATGTAAAATAATAAAATAAAAACTACATAATTTGAATCACTCAATTTGGAGGTCATATAAGTTCTCAACTTGCATTTTACAGAAAAATAGTTTTACCCTCCATTTTATAAAACGTCTTCAATCTTGGTTCAAGGTAGAAGTCCTGTTTCATTTGAAACTACACTTAGGGTGACATAGGTAGATTTATAATATTATTATATTCACCCCAAATCTATTATAACTAAATTTCAAGCTATATAGAAGCATGGGCGTGCATTTCCATTTCCTCAACTTTCTATTGTTTTGGTCTTTCAATTTACAAGGAAGATTTTTCCTCTTTTACAACACAACCACATTTATGTTTGAAAATGAAAATAAAAATATGTACATAGGTATAAATTATCTAATACACCCTAAACAACTTGAATCACTCAAATTGGAGGTGTTTTAAGACCTGGGCATGAATTGTTTTGAAGCATGTCGTGCATTTTACAAAGGGGAAACCCAATTAATCCTTTCATTATTTTCCAAATGGTTGGCATGAAAAATTAGTAATGGAAACAATGAGGATTGGATGGGTAGGAAATTGTAACATAACCATCTTACATTAAGGCATAAATATTTTGTGCCTTAGGCTTGCATTTTATAGGACACAGTGGGAATTTTTAGGCAAAAAACCTCCTGTTGTGAATAAAGCGCAAAAAATGCCTTGTAAAACAAAGAGGTCAAATTGCTAAAACTAGCCTTATTGAAATTCATGCTAGACTGAGGGAAATTCATTCCCAATGGTGAAATTGGTATTATTATATCAGGGATATATAGTCCTATGAAACATCCATTCCTTCAAATAAATTATGCATGCCCCATGGTGATAAATGCACACCCTCAAAACAAAAAATGCATAGAATTAATACATTAAAATAGGGCATATGACAAATGCATGCCCTAGGAAGAAAAATGCATTCCTTGTGTTGGTAATTGTATGTTGACCTTAATAAATTACATGAAAATAGGGTATTGAGTAAAATGCATGCCCTGTTAGGGAAAAATGCACTTCTCAAGTTGAAATTGCACGTTGAGGGCATGGGATTGCATGTTTACATAGCAAGAAGGAATATGCACACCTTGTTAATGACAAATGCACTCCTGCACTATAAAAAAGCACACCTTAAACATGTTATGCAACCCTATGCTTGCATAAACCCTAAATGCTTTTTCCTTATCCCATTTGAATGGCATGCATAGGGATATGAATGAAAATGGATGTTGATCCATTGTGTATGATTGATTCTATTATGGCATATCTTATAAAAACCATGAACCCATGTTTAACAAGTTGTTTGGAAACACACATATGTAGTTAACCTTATATGCTCAGTTGTTTCCTGAGTCCTAGAATCTTAGAAAATTGAAGTAATTGTAAATCTCCCACACCTATGATTGATTTCAAATGCATGCAAGATATCTTTCTTACCATTTAATTTGAGATTGAGTGTGTGTTTTTGTATTATAGTCAACAACGTTTGTAATTTTTCTTTTAGAATTACCCTGACTCATTTTGGAAATCATTTTTTTATTTTCCAAGATATAACACCCATGCCAGGAAAACTTAGAGTACTTCCCCTCATTTAGAGGATGGAAAGTTTTCATTAATTCTCAAAAATCCCAAGTCCATTGTTAAAAAATGCTACAAAATCTACTTGAGTGTGCTTATAAAAATGCACAATAAGTTTTGTAGAAGTCTTATTTGTAATAAATAATGTCTTATCTATAAAGATTAATTTACTTTTCTTATGAAAAGTGATTTACAGAAAAATATACCAATATAGCTGTAAATCATTTTAAAAAAATTAGTTACGAGCCAAGGGTTTCCTTAGCATGAGCATGCATTCCACGACTTCCATTCCTCAACGTCCATTCTTATTAGCATGCATTCCAAAAAAAACATTTCAAATTTGAAATCATAAGACCATGGCCGCAATTGAAATAGGGGCATCCTCTACCATGGGTGCAACCGTCGAAACAAGTGGTTCCTAGGATGAAAATTTCACTGTCAAAAAATTCCAAGAGTGTGTTGAAGCATGGAGAGACACAATCAATTTTCCAACAGGTATGATAAATATCCTAAGAAGAGCAAAGGTTTTTGAATTTATGTTTGGACCCTTCCATTTTGAAAATGATGAGATAGATATGGCCATAGCTAATTGTGATGACATAGATATGGAACCGAAACTATTTGGCCAGAGCATTTACCTAGACACTAATTTTCTTGCAAGAGCAACAAAAATTCCATGCTGAGTGGGAGAAACATTTAACTACAAAAAAAAAACCCAAGGTAGAAAAGATGGATATGGCCAATAAAATATGTGGGAAAAAGGTATCTATTCCCAGGAACGATTTAAGAATGCTAGATGTTCCCCAGGGACTATACAAGTCTTTGATTTAAATTGTCCTTAAGAAAATTATGAATCATCATAAGACTGGTATTTCCAGTGACTGCATGAGGCTAGTCATTTATTGGGTTGAAGACAGGGTCGTAGATTTCCCTCATCTATTGGCTAAAAAAATACATCATACCCTTGAAGAAAGTAAAAAAAAAAGAAGACTAAGTTCAATTTCTTGGACACACTGCACAAAATTATTGATTTATATCAACCCAGTGACCAAAAAAAACCATCTTAAAGCATACATTAGGAGATCAAAAATAAAAAAACCCATTGAGGAAGTACCTGAACAAACTGCATTTGATGATGTGGAAATCAATTCTGATAGAGTTTCTGAAGATGAAGTTAATGTTGTTAGAACTTTGAGAGACCTACATGAATCTATGAATGAATTATGTGTGACAACCCTTCATAATTAATATGAACATCCATGTGTAAACGAATATCACGAAGGTAACATATTATATTTACATTTCTTTTATATATATATTTTATATTTGAGAACTAAAAGTTATTCTATTACTAAATCTAAGTTTTTAACTAGAAACACCACATGATAACCAAGCAAGTTCATCACCTCTACCTTTAAAAAGGTTATGTATAGTGTGCCAAAATAATTAAAACAATGCATATGCATTAATACCATACACAATGATTAATAATTTATTTTATCAGTTTACTTACTATCTTTTACTAACTCGT
Organism: Picea mariana; assembly: GCA_032191745.1. Lineage (NCBI taxonomy): Eukaryota > Viridiplantae > Streptophyta > Pinopsida > Pinales > Pinaceae > Picea > Picea mariana. The sequence goes on from JASDQU010506962.1 coordinate 74,394, forward strand.
TAGGTTCAAAACATTAATTTGTTTTCTAGATACAACAACAATGATGCCATACAACAATATTGTGAAAATAGTAAATGATTCCCTTAATATATTTCATTTAAAAACAAATCATGAATAAATAACTCATTAAATAATTAAAATAATTCTTGACCCATGTAGAGTAATTATAAGTCCATAAACAATTATAATGTGAATGTATACATATAATTGTAGAGAAATCTAAGCGTTCTTTGATTTTAAATACATTAATCATTAAATTAATTGCTTGACTTCTATTATATAAGTATGAATTAAATCGTAGTAATAATTTATTATAGATCGTCAACCATAACGACCCTTTTATAAAACCTTGGTTTCGATCAACCTTATCATTCACATTGTCGTTATGACTTATAAGCTTATAACATTAGATATTATAAATATAAGTATGTAAAGATAGTTAGAATATAAACAATCAAGAGGTAATTCAATAATTGAGGTACGCCAAGACACAAGGTCTTCCAAGTCCAAAAGAGGATAACAAACATGAACAGTCTATCAATGTAAAAATATATGAACTCTACTTCTTAGCAATAATTTCTGTATCGAAAAATAAATTCAAGACAAAAGGAAATTCAGGATCACCACTACAGTTTATCTACAATACAATTTACGGTTGAAAGTCAAGTTGTCTGCACTTTTAAGAAAAGTGATAGTAGAACTTACCTCGGGTTGACGCTCTCATCAACTGGAGGAGAAAATTAAAAGATCGAATATCAGTGGGAGGAATGCAAGGAGATAGATCGTGTTAGGTTGGGTTGGGTTGAGCCAAACGACAAGGTCAACTGGTTGGCGCCAAGCGACAAAAAAATATTAAAATTTATGGAACACTGGAGAATACTCACGTATTCATGAAATAATATATCAGTTTATATAAATTAAACTCGGCCAATACGAATCAAATTCCCACACAATAGATCAGAGAGAGATTTATGCAATATTTACATCTTTACTTTTAATGATTCAACTAATTGCAATATATTTTTGTGTGCCTATAATGAGGAATATTATAAATATAATTAACCATAATTGTTATCTCACAATTTCACATACTTCCGTGCATGTTCATTATACAATCGAGCTTTCTTTCAACAATAGGATAATTATATAATAAATACCGTAACCAGAAGTCTGGGAATTTGTGAGGAAGATCTTCAACCTTGAATCTTGTTCCACGTCCTTTTCCTTCATCTTCTAATCCAAAGATTTCACCAGTACCTCCCACCTAAACTTACCCTCGCAAGGAAAGGTTTCCACCTTTTACACAAGCTTGTAGCCCAACTCACACAAGTAAACTCAATCAATAGAATTTTTAATAACATTTTATTCATCCAACAATAGTGTTGCTCTCCTTCTTCTTCACCTTTATTTTATAAAAAAATTGGTTTGACACTTGTCTTCTCATGCAATATTAACTAATTTTTATTAATCAAATTAAAGATTATTTACCCCCAACACATGTCACACTTTCCCCAAGTTGTACATGTTTAATCATTTTTAATTTAAATAATTAAACATTTTCCCTCACACTCCTTAATTAGTTCCTAGATTTTCTCCTAGTTGTCTCTTTGTTCCCCAATTTCTCTTTTATTGTGTCTCCTAACTAATTTACAATTGGAGTTAGATTATGACTCTTCTCTTAGTTAGGATTTAGAGTCTAGATTGGATTAGGATTCTAATTCTATGTTGACTAACCATTCTCTCATGAATTAATTTTTTTTTTTTTTTTTTTAATTCTTTTTTATTCTTATTCTCCCTTTACTAGTTTTATTTATTCTAAATTCCCTTAACCCAATTTATAACTATATTTAGCCAAAATACTTAGACTTAGATTTCATTATGTTTATAGTTTATAAATTTGTATTGATTTATATTCTCTTTCTATCAGTTCCAAGTATTCATTTTATTTTTCTAAGGTCTTCTAGAATTTTTATTGAATCATAATTTATTCATACGGCGTGCCCTTCAAGACGCACCTCCATGCTCCAAGGGTGCCACTCACCATTGAATGAGTTTGGAAGTTGTCTGACGCTTGGAGTCAATACTCCACTTGTTGACCTTGTGTGAGACTAAGGGTTTACTAAGGAATAATGAATATGTCTTATTGCATGCCCCTAAGAAATCCTCATCAGCGACTGTCTCAGTCTACCCTCATGGCATCATGAACCTCTCAAAACAACGTAATCATTAACCTTTATTTCAGGTCATGGCGAGAGTGCTAGTAGGCTGTTACAGGGACATTGCCACACCTCTCCCTCATCCATATGATATATGTTTATGACCCCTTTAATCCATATGTGAGTTGGATTAGCATGTGTCACCATGCCTACATCCACTGACAAAGATAATATCAATAACTCATATACATGAAATCCATAACTGAAATCATCATATAACACATGCATAATAAATCAAGTACTCATAACCAAAGTCAATAGTCCACTCCCTGACTCAATCTGAAGTCCAAGGAAGTATGTCATCGCCATCAACATCCTCATCATGTCTCATTTCCTGCACACTCAGGAAACCTCATCATAATACCTGTCAATGATATACATCAATATCAATAACATATCAATTTCGTTTTTAAATCATAGCATAAACACATAAACCAAAACTGTTAATCATAATGTACTATGTTTTAACTGGATCACTTGTTCGCAAGTGTCCTCAAAGAATAAGTCAGTGTATGAAATGTGATCAGTGGAACTGGATGTTATAGTATGAAACATTATATAGAAACAAGCAATGATGATATTTGTGTTACTTTAGAAACTATAATTGATAGAAATCCTTCTAAAATGGCATTAGTTGAGTATAATATCCTTGTTGTGGGCATTGATTCTATCTCTCCAAGTTGAAATTTGAACAATCCAACATACTTTTTTGATAACAGATTTGTTTTCGAGGCATTGGATAGAATGATGAATTACATACATCTTGAAATGGAGGATTATTCCTCTATATACACCTAGAAGGAAAAGTACGAAATGCAACACTTCGTTATTATGGAATGCTCGAAGAAAATTGAAAATATGGAAAAACAATTGCAATGAAACTAGTAGAATCAATAAGCATAATAAAGGGAAAAAATCGTATTATATCTGAATTAGAAATTGAGGTATCCCTCATTAGAGAGGAATCTAAGAGGGAGATTGATGATGCCAAGGCAACGTTCAAATTAACATTGGCTACATATACAAGAACTATTTCAAATCTTGAAGAATAAATGAAAAGTAGACCAAAAGTTTTGAATATACCTTTATTGAATACTACAAGTAATCGAGAGGTGGATGAATTAGAAAATAGTTTGAAGGAGACAGAGGGACTTATTCAAATATTTAAAGTTGAATTTCAAAATACAGTGATACAACTACATCAAAATCATATTTCAGAGATTGAAGAATATAAGAACAAACTGGATAGTTTGAAGAAAGAAAATCATAACCAAGATAATAAGTTGAATCGGAAAAAGATAACACTTCTCAGAGCAAATGGTAAGATTAGAGAAATTAAAAAGGCAATACAAATGCTTAATAAATAAGGTGACAACGATAAGGATGCAGGTAAAAGTAAGGGTATGGATAACAGAAAAGGTAAAAGTAAGGACAATGCAACAAAATAGAAGAGTTCAGAACTTGAAAAAGAAATAAAAAGTTGGAGCAAAGAAGGTGGAAAACATTAGGATAAATATAAAATTCAGGGTATAGATAAGAATAAAGATATAAGCCAGGGAATTCCAACAAAACAAATGCCTTCAAAACACTTGGAAAAGTCTAGAGAAGGAAAAGAAAAGATGTATCAGGAAGCTAAAGTATTAAGTAGTTCTCTAGATGATCTCTAAGCCCCATCACCATTGGTGGAATCATTGAATATGACGATAGCTGAGAGAGATGAAAAGATTAAAGAGCTCAATAATAAATTGTTGTAGAACCGAAAGGCACAACATTTGAGATGTGACGTGAAGATACAAATGTTGAAATCCCAAATTGTTGATTTGTAGCAGAAACTACAGAGTACAATACTAATTGAGGCGGTGCCAATTTGTCCTGTTGCATCGGAGAAACAATATTTGAGGGAACAAGAGCTCGAGAATGAAGCACAAAATCTCAAGGGTTAATTGGATGACGTTCGGTCCAAACTGAAAATAGAAAAGGAACAACTGGAAAAGAATCAAAAGGCCAATGACGAGAAGTATAAGAAGAATACAGATTTGTTGAAAAAGAAAGCTGGAGAAAACAAATATTGCAAGAGAGATTGCAAAATTATGCAAAGAAAATTAAAGATCTAGAGAAACAATTACAACATGTTCCTACTACATCTACTGAACAATCAAAAGCCTCTACAACAACAAAGAGAGGCTCTGCAGACTTTTCTTCATCTCAAGAGAAGGGCTTGCAGAAACCTCCCAAGCAGCCTAAGGTAGTTACAAATTAGTTTTGTTTTATATACCATGTACTCCATGTAATTACATTTAAAGATGTAATATATATCATTATTCTGACAGTTTATTAACAATGCATTTTATTTTATGCAGTTAATCACATGTATGAGTGTGTATATTATTGACATGTATGAATGTGTATATTCACATATCAATGCCCATAATACTTTAAAATTTACTTGAGATTGAGTTATAGACATATACACCACCATTCTCATATTATTTGCAAGATGTTTGAGTAAAAAATAAGTAGTTTCATGTGCTTATGTAACTGCATAGATTTATATTTGTTGTAATGAATATGGCTTGTAAAACAATAATTGTCTTTGCAAACTACAATACATGCATAAGCTACAAATGCAACATTTTTCCAATTCCCTCCACAATGGTGATTTTCATACCATGACAGCTCATAATCCAATATATGTATAAAATATATAATAACACTTAGAACATGCAATATATATATATTGCATATTTCAAAGATTTCATATTGTATACATACAT
>JASDQU010506963.1:13275-25202 GCA_032191745.1 Picea mariana
AACTTGGCATTGGTCAATTCCTAAAATGCCATGGGATGAAAGAGTGTGTCACCTTTGTGACACTAAGAAGGTTGAAGATGAAAAGCACGTTCTCTTAGATTGTCCATCCTATACCCATATTAGATCTCATTTTCAAAATATTTGTCACACTACCAACCCTCCTAACCTATTTTTCGAGCAAAGAAACAAAATTCTAAAGAATGGCAAGTAATCACTTACCCTCTTAAGGTTAGATAGACCAATTTGATCTTAGTGGATGGTAATCATCATCATCATCATCATCATCATCATAATTACGTGGTAAATCATTTGTAAGAGAACTTATCATTAGTTACTATTCATAAATGAAATACGTATCTTTGTGATTTAGTACCTAAGCACCTAAGTATTTTGTTGTTAACATGTTCCCTTATATCTTAAGAAAACTAATTAAAATTAACTATAAACAATTTTAAATTCTTACTCCAAAACCAATTTATTAAAATTAAGTAATACACATTTAAAATTATATATATGTGTGGGTGTGTTAAAACATTATTTTAAAATATTTTAAGGTTTCAATTTATTAAAATTATTGAGTATTAAGTAATTTTGTAGTGAGTATTGAGTTGTTACCATATTCTCTTACACCTCAACAAAACTAATTATAAATAAGTTTAAATTCTTACTCCACATTTCTTACATTTCTTACTGTTTTTCAAGCACATAAACAAAATTCTAAAGAATTGCAAGTAATCCCTTACCCTCTTAAGGTATAATAGACCACTCAGTGAATGTTCATCATCATCATTATCATCATATATGTGTGAAAGTATTGTACTAATTAAAATAAGGGATAATTCAAGACAAAATGAAAAAGAGGACACTAGAAAAAAGGCTAACCTAAAAAAAATAAGGTGTATAAGCAAGAATTTTGATTTGGTCAACACAAATGAGATGCTTGAAGTTGAACTAGTATCCAACTATTGCTAATTTAGAAATATGGTTGTGGAATGTATGAGTTATATGATTAGTTTAAATTGAATAGTTATAAAATTAACTTTAATGAAATTTATTTAAAAAATTTCAAAAAATAAAAAATATATGTATTTAAAAAATTTAATTAGTTTTTTTAATAAAAATATATTTATTTAAAAAACAATAATTAGTTTTTTTAATAAAAATATATTTATTTAAAAAATAATAATTAAAACAAATCAAAATATATTGGTTAATTCAATCTCTTATAAATCATTTTGATTAAATGATAAAAAAATAGATATAAATTCATTTGAATTATTTAAGAGATATTGCATAAAAAGTTTTGGTATTTTTCTTTTCATGAAAAAGTTTTGGTATTTTTCTTTTCATGAAAGTGGTCAAATTTATTATAATTAAGTGATAAATCATTTGTAAGAAAATTTATCATTAGTTATTATTCATAAATGAAATACTTATCCTTGTAATTTAAGAAAAAAAAGAATACCTAAAAACCTAAGTATTATGTTGTTACCATATTCTCTTACATCCTAAAAAAAAACTAATTATAAACAAAATTAAATTCTTACTTCAAAACCAATTTATTAAAATTAAGTAATAATATTTAAAATTATATATATATATATATATATATAATTTTAAATGATATTTAAAATTTTAATTTATTAAAAAAATTTAGTATTAAATAAGTTGTTAATAAGTATTAGGTTGTTATTATGTTATTTTATATTTCAAGAAAACTAATTATAAATAAGTTTAAATTTTTACTCCAAAACCAATTTATTAAAATTAAGTAATAAACATTTAAAATTTAATCAGCATAAATTTGATTCCTCTAGATTCTTAATAGAACAAGGATTAAAATGAATCTATGTCAATTTAATACATTAATATTAAACATATTAATATATTTCAGTATATTAATATATATTATAATATATTAATACCTCTTTAATCATTATATTATTTTGATGATCTATTAATTGAAGTTAGGATCAATCCAAATCTAATATATATATATATATATATATATATTATTTTATATATTAAATTATGTAATAAATTTATTTAAATTTATTGAAATTGAATATAAATTTGTTTTAAAATTTTTATTAATTTATATAAATTTTATAATTTAAAAATTAGTTTCATTTATTTTTCATTTTTATTAAATAAAATAGTTTATTGCACCTAGAGTAACCAAGTGTTCTTTAGAGATATTGAAGCTGAAGGTTAGGTTAGATTAGTCTTAGATAATAACAATACATTTAAAAAATAAAGTTCATTTAATTAATAAAAATAAAATCACTTTAATTAAAACTGATAATAATAATAAATAAAATAGATTTAATTGAAAAAAAATAATAATAAAATAATTTAAAATAAAATAAAATAATAAAAAAATTACACCTTAAAAAATTGAATCTCTTTAAATACTTGATAAATAGGAGTTTAACAGTTTTAAGTAGAGTGAACTCTCTAATATTTCATGAGCAAGTTTTACTAAAACATATTTTTTTCACTTCAACTTTTAGTGTGATTTTATTGTTGTAGTCTACATGTTTTACTAATTGATTTTTTCTCGGTTATTTTTTCTAGGATTATTGCCTTAAATTTAGTGAAAAATTGTTAGATATATAGATTTGAGTGATTATTTCAGTATAATCCAAGTACTCTATAGCTTTTCAGCATGCTGAATCCATTTCTACATTTAAAAATAAATTTTAAATAACAAAAAATAATGATTTTATACAAATTTATGTAGCTAAATTTGTTAAAAAAAACGATTTTATTATGTGGAAAATTTAATTTCATAATTTAAAAATTTATAGAGTTTCCCAATCTCGATAATCATCAACATTGCAAAATAAAAAACCTCGGTAACCTACCAAACTCCGCCAACTGTCGCGTTTTTATTTAATAGGTAAACAACGCCGTTTATGAGGACTTTTTTTTGACTGACACAGCCAGGACAGCACCACCCAAACGCAATCATCCATAAAATTCTGTCATGGCCAAGACGAGGCATGAACAACTCAATATGAGCTGTTTACAGCAGTAAGTACGATTTGCCCAGCGTATCTGTTCACACCCTGGAGAAAATATTGCTCTATCAAACGCCGCCAGATTAGACCTCAACGCAATAGGTTGTTTATTCTGCTGTCTCGTTGCTCGAGAAGGGACGGCAAAATGTCAGATTGAACCGCAACATGCCGACAGGCTGCATTAGGACGCCCAATTACCGTACTGGGTTTTCGCATCATGCCTGTGATGCTGGCCTCCACATTTAGCTAGTAATTCATTGTTTCTGGATGTTAAATTATAATTAGGCAGAATGTTCTGAGACGGGATCCGGAATCCGCATTCTGATTTAGGCATGGTAAATTATCAGGTCTCAGAGCAGCTCCTCCGAAATCTTTCAGAATACACAGGCATTCATCACAAAACCAGAGAAAAACAGGTCGCAATGGATGTCGGCATAAATTTCTCCCTCTGAAATTTGACCGGATTACGATGAACAAAATCTCTGGGTGCATGTGTACAGCAAATCTCGACTTACGATGAAAAAAATCTCTGACGCAACTATCAAATCTTTTACAATCGGTTTCAGCGAAACTTAAGCACCACGCAGACTTCCACAAAAATGCAGTGGATCTTTGAGGTTTTGCAATCTGTTTAGGCAAAAGATGTTACTTCAAAATTCCAAAACAAGTGTATTCGGTGATTAAGGTTCGTTATATATTTCAAAATTTCTTAAAACTACTCTTCCATTGTTCATGCTCATGCTTGGATATGATATTAAATGAACCAGTGGAATTGGAAAAGTAGTAAGTCCTTGTGTTAAAGTGGGATAGAGGAGAGATACCACTAGTGGTGTATCTTTCTTTGTTGACTTCAATTGGCCACTTGGACAAGTTGACATAGCATAAGATATTGTCTATGTGACTTCTCTTGTGTTAGGGTTGTTGGTAATGTAAAAGCATATTGTATGGCTCTTTTCCTCGTGCTTGTTTGACCCTTCTAATTTAATTTATGTTGGTTGAAATCATTTTTTCCCTATTGAAGATGCATATCTTTAATAACATTGGCTTTGTGGTGTTTTGTAAGCAAAGGTGAATCTGATGTTTTCTGTTTGTTGAATCTTGTTATCCCTATTAAATTTTCCAAACTTTACCAGTCCATGGCATTTATCACAGGTGAAGACTTAAGGGTTTTGTCATGGAGTTGTGAATTACGAAATCAAGCCCAAGAATTGTCCTTTTGAAGACTTATGTGGTAGGATTTCACCCCTACCATCCTATGAACCTCTATTGTGTTTTTCAACACATCCAATTCTTCAAGGAAATTTGTTTCTCAGTAAATCATTACTAACCATGGGTATTTGTTCGTAATCACTATGGGTAATTGTTTGTAAATTATGTATGATGTTATGGGTTTACCTACTTGACCTTTGATATAGGTAATTGGCCCTGTTGTTTTTCTACTTTACCATGTGGATTTGTAATTGATGTGGGTTACTTGTGGGTTTAGCTACTTGATATCTAAAATGTGGGTTTGGCTACTTAACATGTGATATGGCTAATTTGATCTCTAGTTTGTTTTGCATGTGGCTTTATGGTTTTCTTAGATGTTGAAAATGGGTAATTTGATCTTTGAGTAGCTCCAATAGCTTGGGTAATTCCACCTCTAAGTAGCTTCAATTGGCTATTGATAAGGTAGTTTGACTTGCAGGTTTATGGGTAATTTGACATGTGAGTTTATGGGTTGGATTGCATGTGGGTTTATGGCTTTGATAACATCTTGTAAAGAAAAGTAATAGCAAACAAAGAACTTAGCTTATTACATGGTGCCAATACTTGAACTTATGATACCCTGTGAGGGAGTGTTGATAGTGATCCATTGAGCAAATTTGAATTGTGAAATAGAAAATGGTGATTCCATGGATGATAGATGTTGATTTATAATGTTAGGCTTGTAATATTTGATTGGTGAACGGTCATTGGCATGGATTGCAAATTTGAATTTTTGAATTTGTGTCTGGGATTGATTTGATTATGATCCAATCATTGGGAAACTCTCATAGTTGATCATTTTTCGGTCTAGGGTGATTGATTTAATGAATTTGATGTGCTTGTTGTCATGTATTATGTTATAGATTACATACTTAGGGTTGAATTGTTGATCATCATGTAACAACCCTAGTTGAATATATGCTTAGGGATTATTAAGTAAAATTAATTAGATAACTAATTGTCCTAATATGGTTTTAATTAAACAATGTTTAGCATTAATAATATTAATTAAATATTAATTTAATAATTAATTGTTTATAACTTTTGATTGATTAATTAATTAATTAATTAATTACATATCACATTCAATGACATGGGTAATAAATTTAAGGGGCTTAGTAATTTTTATTTGTTTAATTAAATGCTTTACGTATGCAGGAGGGGATAAGACATTAATGAAGGGGATAAGACAATAAAGAAGGGGATAAGGTAATAAAGGAGGGATAAGGAAATTAATGAGGGGGAGGAGAGTCGGTGAAAGGGGGATATGACGGGAGGAGTCTTATGGGGGATGATTATCATTTTTTGGAGGGGAAGCATTTTGGAGGGGAGACGGTAGTTTTGGTTTCTTTTCTTGGATTTTCTGGTTCTGTGGTGGAGTTCTGCAGTCTTTGAGTATCATTGCAGTGGACACCGGGTTGCTAGGGGTTTTGGGCATGGAGGCCAGGATTCCTTTCAATTTCCTAAAGCTAGGGAGCCGGACAGGCTGCTCCTAGATGGCTGGGAGGTTAGTCGGTTTGGGCAGAGTTGGTCACTACATCAGGTAGCAGCAAAGTAGCAGGCTGGACAACCGGGTCAACGGAGAAATTAGCATCAGGAAGAGGTAAATTAAATTTTATTTTGTTAAGTTATTTTCATGTTGTAGATAGATTTGAATTTTTGCTGAGTATTTTGCTTATATGTTGGTGATTGAATTATTTATGCAAATTGAAAGGAATTATATGTTAAATTGTATCAAATTTTGTATTTTCCGGTCTCTACAGATCACGTATGCAAGTGAGGCCGATGATAAAGTGTTGATTTGTTATGTAGGTGAATACCAGTGCAGGGATACATTTGGCCTTACTATTAAGTAGATTGTTCGCCATCTATCAATCATTATGTTTGATATGATAGTGAATTTGTATTCCTAGATTGAACAATTTAGGATATTATATAGAATAATAGTAGATGCTTAAGGTTTTGTTGTGTCTTTATGTTAGAACAGTGGAGGATGAAACCTAGACACAATGTTTTGTATGGAAGACCTGTAAGAGATGAACTTTGGCATTGAAAGAGTCAATTTTTGGAAAGTTGTGACCCTAGTGAATTTGTGTGTGTTTTTGGCAATTTATTTGGATTGTTTGTAACATTTTAATATATTTAATTATATGCACTACTGTTGTGCATGAAGTTTACTAGTTGGGTGTGATATTGATTGGGTTCTATAACCACTATTAGTCCTTGCACCATTGCTGAAATATCTCCCCTATTGATTGGCATCCATGCAAAGTATCAAGATGACACATTCCTATATTTGTTGCTTCAATGTGAGAAACAAGGGAAACAACCTATCTATTTTATTGGCATATGTTTCATAGGAATGTATAATAAATAATACAAGACTTAGTATTAGATAAGTTTCAGATAACGCCTCATTCCATATATCACCCTTTCTTGAGAATCACCTCTTACGATTTGAATATTTGAGAGTTTGCTCTTATCTTTATATGCTAACGTACCATACTTCCCTGTGGGATAATGTTTGTTTTATGGTTGATTGAGTGTTTGAGATGCAATGCTTGTGAGGGAAAGCCATGAAAAATGGAAAGGAGAGTCTCCCAAGCCTATATAGTCTGCCTTGCTCAACCATAACACCAAACAATTCAAGACACAAAGTGTGGGATTCAGAGAAGTAAGGATATGCAAGCCACTAGCATGATGTGTTGCATTAAATAAATTCACTCTCAAACATTTTAGTGTGGATTATCATGACTTGGCATGCATGTAGCCAATTGTCAGTGCATTAGCTAACTAAAAGAAGTGATATGTGAAAAAAAGATAGCTATGTGATATGACATATGGACTATCATTTTGATCTATATATAGAAAATGCACTTTGGTAGTATTTCATGTGTTACATTTGGCTTGGTGTTAACCTCATTAATCTGTCCCTTATTGAGATGGTCAATGAATTAGGTGTATATGTCTCTTGACATGAAAAATCATGAAATTGAGGATCATTCTCGGCTACAAAGCACATCATGTAGATATTATAAGCTATGACCATTACTAAAGAACCCTTGGAGGTCATGTTCCCAATTTGAAACATTATAAGGTAGCATTCATTGCAAGAACCTTGCTTCTCCATGCACACTAAATCTATGGTAGCATACTACAACTTAGACAAGGCTAGATAAATGTCATTTCCATGTATATGATTCAAGGCATGAATTCCATTGTCGAGTTCAGGTTTCCAATTGAAAAGAATTATTTTATTGTGGCAACCAAGGAATTATATTTCTAAGGTGGTCCATGTAAAATTGGTACAACATTAATTCAAGCTAGATTGATCAAGTTGATCCACCAAAGCCTGGCCAATTCAAGAAACCTATTTGATTTGGCATTGTTTTGAAAATGGGAAATTTTTGAAGGCTATGTAATTGAGATACATATTAACAAATGAACTCAATTTGATCTATTCCTTCATATTATTTTCAACTTGAGGAAGGTTAGCCTAAAATTATGGTTCCATTGTGATCAAGTGGGTAGATGAAGAATGTGGAGACCCACGAAAATGCCATCCCATGGCTTGGGGAGAAAAAAACCTAAGCTAAACCATCCTTAGGAAAGAGAAGAATTGAAGTTGTTCATGATGATTGATAGATTACACCATATTAAGAATTTGATCCAAGTGATTAAGTTTCTTAAGAATATCCAAAGATAGTAGAAAAGGTAGAAGAGGTGGTATATTATGCAGTTGACCAAGTTTTATAACCCTAAATTGCACCATATATGCATACCTGGCATTTGGCCCTCTTACTTACTATTTTTGCCAAGCCATCATTGAGCAGCTCTTCTTAAAAACCATATTTTTGAAGATGTACGCACCCTGCACCACTACTTCTCATGTACACATGCTTGTTGCACCACTACAGCTCACGTACGTATGCTAGTTGCACCATTACAGCCCACGTATACCCACAAATGTTGCAAAAATTAAAAAGTTGCAAGGAATTCGTTGAGATTACGAGCTATTGGGTAGTTTTCCAACTGTCCCACCGCCTATAGCCCGTCACCCAACCGAATAACCATCCTTTTGTCATATAAAAGGAGGTGTTGGGGTCTCATTCCTAGGAGAAGTATAAGAACAGTGAAACTCTGCCTGTTTCACATCCCCTCATTGCCCCAAGAATTTGCAGCCACCTTGTGAGCTTTGATCCAGAATTGTCCATTCTTGCCTTTTTCCTCCATTATAAGCCTATGTCATTTCCCTAGAGAGAAGTGTAAGAGGATAAAGATACATGGAAGTGAAGTTATAGCTTGGTGAAGAGGAGCCTGGACCAGGTTTGAGGAGTAGTTGTCGATATCATTGTAAGTAAACTTTGTGATATTAATAAAAGGAATACTCTTTCTGTCTCGCAATATGGTGTGTTCAATCTTTATGTTTGATTTATGTTTTATACTGACATCTAACCCACTAATTCATATATGAGATACATGTTCATAGTTTCTTCTTTGTATTTTTGTGAATGCAGGTCAGCCTTGGGAGGAGACTTGTAGTCGAGGAGAAATCGAACGCAAAAGGATCGACATCGGACGGGGAGTTTAAGGTAGATTTACCGGATCTTCTTACTTTGTATTTCTTGTATGAATGTGGGGTATATTCAGGGTAGTTTAAAGAGTAGGAGACTTTTAGACGGTTAGATCTACCTACATGTTGAACCCTAGTGTAGTCCATAGGGGGGTTTTCCTGCTATAGTAGAACTGGTGACCATAATAGGTCAGCCCAATAGTTATTCAAAGCAAGAAAGTGATAGAAGATATTAGAGTTTGTGTAGATTATAAAAGCATTAACTCTTCCTCTATGCATGAACCTTTCCCAACACCTTTTAGTGATGAGGTGCTAGAACAGGTTGCGGGGAAAGAAGCATACTCATTCACGATTTTTAAGGTACCACCAAGTCAGGATCGTCGAAGAGGAAAAAAATAAGACCACATTCATAATAGAATGGGGATCTTTCGCATACAATGTGATTCCATTTGGCTTAAAGAACGCCCCTGCAATTTTTTCCAGGATTGTAATAGCAGCGTTTAGAGAGTTCATTCACAAATTTATAGAAGTCTATATGGATGATTGGATGATATATATCGTGATCAAGGAACATGTAGCACTTATACGGCTAATGTTTGACAGATGAAAATAATTGCATATCTCATTGAATCTCAGAAAGTGTATCTTTTGTGTACCACATGGGAATTTGTTAAGCCACATAGTCTGCCGAGAAGGATTATTGGTAGACCTAGCCAAAGTTGCGGTCATTGCAAATATGCCACCACCTACGAATGATAAACAGTTGTGCTCCACACTGGGACACACATGTTACTATCGCAGGTTCATCTGAAGATATGCCAACATTACTACACCTCTCGAAAACCTATTGAAAAATGATGAAATGTTCCAATGGACTCCAGAATGTGATAAAGCATTTGAGACACTCAAGGAGAATCTTAGCACATCACCGATTCTGATATTCCCAAACTGGGAGAATGAATTTCATGTCCATGTAGATGCTTCAGGAATTGCCTTAGGAGCTATCTTCACACAACCTGGAGATGGAGCTATGGATCATCCTATCTATTTTGTGAGTCGGAAGTTGTCGCAAGCAGAGCACAAATACATAACAACAGAAAGGGAGGGCTTAGCCATGATTTATGCTTTGCGGAAATTTAGAAATTATTTGTTAGGTTCTCATTTCAAGTTCTTTACTGATCATTCTGCATTGAAATATCTAGTTAACAAACCTGTGTTGGAAGGGAGAATTTGTAGATGGTTGTTGTTATTTCAGGAATTTTCCTTTGAAGTTGTCCTTAATCTGGGAAGATGCAACATAGGACCTGTTCACCTATCCAGATTAGAGACAAGGGAAAGTGGCGGAGCAATAAACGATCAGCTCCTAGATGTAGACTTGTTACGGGTTGAGGCCATACCAGAGTACCTGGAGGACATAGCAGTCTTCTTAAGTATAGGGACCTGCACAGAAACATATTCCGCAACCCAGAAACGCTACATGGTTGTTAAAGCAATAGATTACCAGCTGATCGTCAGATAGTTGCATAAATTGGGACTAGATAGTATCCTCAGAAGATGTGTCCTAAATCATGAAAGACATATACTCTAGGAATGCCACAATGGAGTTGTGGGAGGTCACATAGGAGGAAAGGCCACTGTACAGAAATTTCTACAAGCTGGATTTTGGTGGGAAACACTCTTCAAGGATGAAAATGTATACGCTAGATCATGTGATGTTTGTCAACGAGTGGGTAAGCCATCATGACGAGATGAATAACCATTGCAACCAATTCGAGCTCTACAAGCATTTGAGAAATGGGTAGTTGACTTTATTGGACCAATCAACCCCACAGCCAAGAATTCAAAGGCTAGGTACATCATCACCGCAACTAACTACCTTACACATTAGGCTGAAGCAGCAGTTGTTTAGGACTGTTTGACCAATATTGTTGTCGGGTTCATCTTCGAGAATATTATCACTCGTTTTGGATGTCCTAGGAGCCTAACCAATGATCAGGGAGCTCATTTCATTAGTATCACTATAGCAATGCTTACAGCAGAGTTTCTAATCCAACATCACAAAATCAACCCCTACCACCCACAGGCCAATGGAACAATAGAAGCCTTCAACAAGATTCTGGAAAGAGGGTTGACAAAGGTCTATTGTGCAAACCAAGAAGATTGGTATGACAGAGTCCCAGTAGTACTATGGGCTTATAGGACAACCACAAAGAAACTCCACAGGTACACATCGTTCCAGCTAGTTTGGAAAGAGGTAGTTGTGCCTACAAAATTCATCACTTCAAGTTTGTATATTGCACAGATCACACTTATGTCAAACGAGGAATCAGTTGCACAGATACTTATGGAGTTACAAGAACTCAAGGAGACCAGATTTCTAGCAGACTTCCATCAATCAGTTGAAAAATCAAGACAAAAAGCTTGACATGAAAGGAACATTAATACTAAGGTATTTTCGCAAGGAGACAAGGTTCTACTCTACAATAGTCGGTACCAGAAGCATCTTGACAAGTTGTGCATTCATTGGTTGGGACCATTTATAATTGCGAAAATCTGACCATTAGGAACAGTCAGACTCGCGCAACTCGATGGTATGCTATGACTAGGATGGGTGAAAAACGCTCACCTGAAGCCCTATCTGTCTCAAAACTAAGAAAAAGGGAATGTTTCTCTAGTCCGAAGGAGCATGTATAATAGTTAGATTTTTTTTTCTGAAATTTTTGTAAATTCAGTTAATAAAGTCGATGTGCATAGTGTTGTCTCATAACACATAGTTCATTTTATGTTTAAGTGTTGTTTGATACAGAACTATTGACTCAACAGTGCAGGATCAGAAGCATAAGAGAATCCATTAATGGTAGTCATTAATATGACAGGGACCCCCTTTGTGGTCGGAGGGAGAATGAATCTGAATACAATTTGAGTTCATGTGCCACAATTTGAGTTCATGTGCCACACGAACCTAGTCTAGTCACAACCTGTATTTCCATTACGGTACCCCACCTGAATTCAGTTAAGCCATAAATCCGCGATACGCAAATATGCCATCAGAGTTCACACTGGGATTCCCCCCCCCCCCTGTC
>JASDQU010506963.1:25209-46340 GCA_032191745.1 Picea mariana
GGAAAGGTCTGAAACTGGACACGTCCCTATCCCACTCACGCAAGTAAATGCCATAATCGCCTGATAGGATTTACCCCATTAAACTATCCCATTGGACAACTCAGATCTAGTTGTGTCCATATGGTCATGATGAACAACGTTTATTACTAAACTTTCCCACTAATCCAAGTATAAGGCTCTGAAAACTCGCCCGAGAACGCATCATTTTCAAAGAACATAGCTATTTCCAAATTCGGTAGAAAGAACCAGCCTGTACACTTGTGAAACCCTTAGTCATGACCCTAGTCCTTATCTTGTCATAGAAGTTGTGATAACTCAGAATCCACAATGCTGAGAGCCACAACGAGCCAAAGCGCCATGTATAAAGATGCAGTACCAAACGATCCCTGTGACCCCCAAGTCGTGGTCATGGGCAATCTCAAAGGGAAGGTGGAGCATGTTAAGCTCCTCGATCTTGACCTAACAGATCCATTTTTGTTCCCCCATATTTCCCCCAGATGAACATAGATGTCTTTTGGTAGATGGCTCCAGACAGGTTAGGAGGCATGCAATTCGTGCCAAAACCAGAATTTGTCAACTTATTCAATTTGACCATCATGAACCTTACAGACCTACCATTATTAGGTACCACTGGTGAGGTTGCGCAGTGCACAAAGTTTATGATAAGTAGGGTGCATGACATAAGTCTCTTGTTGGATAAGAGATATCCAATCCATGTTGAAGACATCCATCATCTTACTGGACTGTCCTTCGAAGGAGAATATGTATCGAAAGGATTCCAAGGTCCTGGTAAGAACAAAAAAAAGAAAGAAGAGCTCAGCCTGTATGAAAAAATCAACACAAAGAGGGGGGGACACACAATAGTAATCGACCCCATATTACCAGAGATAGTCCAGAATGGTTGTTACATCATAGCCAGCAAGGTTATGATATCACACTATAAGGGCGAATGCACACTAGATGCATTATCAGTAGCAGACTTTTGCACCAACAACGCTATGTTCAATTGGTGTAGTTACTTGTTGGAGGAACTATTAGTGGCATGCGAGGAAGCACTGGAGAAGGGAGGAAACTTCATCTACAGATATTTGTTGATGGAATTCACAATGTTCAAGTGGAAGCCACCTATGGGAAGGGCATCAATTCTACCATAAAAGGGACGCATGGCGAAGATGTTTGAGCACTGGCAGTCCAGGTCGGATTCAGAGAATGCAGCCTTCAACACTACAACATTTTCTAAGTCATACAACGGCCTGATAGATGCAACACAGAGGTTGTGTATTCCACAAGAGCTCCTCAACTGCAATACAAGAAACATTTCCTTCAGCATGAACCGACACCATAAGTTTGTATGGCTGAGACATGTTAGTAGAGAAGATTTCCATAGAAGGATGCTGCCATTCTATCTGGATGAGGAGGCCTTCAAAAAAGAAGTAATGTTGTGTCTAGGAGTCAAACACAACCCGCGTAAGTCGTGGATGCACTATATTCTGCCTACAGAGCTCCTAAAGAAGAAAGACAAAAGAGCAAGGGCAGGACCGAGCTCAGGCCCAAAGCCACAGAAGCCAAAAGCTCCAGCACAATCAGACTCTGATGAGGAAGACGAGACACAACCATTGGAGCGTAAGAAAAGAATGATATCGGCCCTCCGTCGGCTACCAGCTAATGGTGTGTTGTTAGTTGAGGACGTCAACCATATCCTAAGCGTTGTGGTCATTAACAAACCAATGGTGAAGAATCCCATAACCAAGGTTTCACTGAATAAACCTATAAACCCCTAACCCCTTGCATCATCCATCCCACGCACCCGCTCAGCGGTTAAAGAAAGCCCCATCATCCACATTCAGGACAAACCTAAGACGAAAACATTTCCATCCACATATGTCACAGAGCACCCTCCATCATCACCACAACCCTAATCGCCAACCCTACAAACCACCAGTCCACTCCAGACCGCAAACCTAAAGCTGATGCAGCTCGATCAGCCAGAGCAAGTGGAGTGAGAACTCCCAGAAATAACCAAAGAGTTTCCTAAGCTGAGACTAGAAGTTTCTAGTCCAAACCCCAAAGTACGAGAGCAGAGCATGACTCTGACTAGCCTGAATCCAAATATCTAGGAACAACAGACTCAGCCTTCAGTGCAAGAAAAAGGCACCCAAACTATGGAGGGGCCGCATGTAATACCCTCTTTCCCCCAGTCTGTAAAAATAACTGTATTGGCCAAGAACTATGGAAAACTCAAAAACGTGGATGTTTGATTTGACGGACCTTTTTATAAAAGGTCGATGAATGTAAATTATGTTATGACTATGTGTTGCATGGTTGTTGGGAGGGGGGGTGTGCTAAAAGAGACCACGATGGCTAATGAGAGGTGGTGTAAGGGACCTGGAATGGTTGCGTTAACTTCCACCGAGCCAGTACCGTACTGGTTTTACTTGCTCAAAGACCAAAGCAACTCTCTGACCCCGGAATGGATTTCCCATCAGATTGGTAGGTGGGGAGGATCCTCAAGAGTTAATGAGGGGATGGGGGTGAACCGCCCATCCATAATAGCTCCCAGACCTGATCGCGGACGGGGAAATTCGTGCCACATGCAATCTTGCAGATAAAAGGCAAGAGAGGAAGTGTGGTAAGGGAGAGAGAGAGAATGCATGTGACAGGGATCATGGGGAAGAACTGGGGAAAATCTAGAAACACAGAGAGTTCTGAATAGAGGAGAAAGAGAGTAACCTTCGTCCTTGACTTTCGTGGAGCTGGAAGTAGAAAATTGAACCTCAAGCATCGTGGTCTAGCTCGGGGGTGGCTAGTGGTAAATCTGTTGGGAGTCATTAAGCCTACGATTGGGTGGAAACGAGCACCCCTCTTAGCAGTCACGTCACACCTTGTGTTTTCTGATAAGTGTTTATATCTTGTATCTTGAATTGAATATCCTAGAACACATGCTCATGTTTGTACACTCATAAATGGTTTCTGTATAGAAGTGTTTGCCTGGTGTTTTGATCGGAAATAGTGGATGCATGCTTATACTTATATGACCATAATTAGTTTATATATAGAATGAACAGGTCCAGATTACGAGTTTATTCCCTTGAGATTTGTCCCACTTACTCGACTCACACTATGCCCTGGTTTGATTTCCCCAAAGACACCTCCTTCCAGGAAGTTCCCTCGCATTCCAGAGCTGAAGTGAGTTCCTTGAAAAGGATACCATTTTAGTAAACCCACGAGTTTACTTCACCCCTGTCACAAGAGTTCATAGCTCGATGATTTAGGAAGACTTTTCAGTCTAGTCACCAAGCCTAGGGATAATTACCCAAGAACCCACTGAAGGATCATGTGATCTGAGTCTGGAAACCTTGTACAAGAGAGAGTGGTTCTCTCAGGTTTTCACCGTTTCAACGTTTCGGCACCCAGGAAACCCAAGGGCAAGTTCCCTTGTATTCACTAGTCACAAAATCCCGATATGCGAAACCCCGAAATGGTTTAACGTGAATAGGTTTTGATGTTTCGGTGTTTCGGCACCTGGGAAACCCAAGGGCAAGTTCCCTTGTATTCGCCAGTTGCGAAATCCTGATATGCGAAACCCCGAAATGGTTTAACGTGAATAGGTTTTGGTGTTTCGACGTTTCGACACCCAGGAAACCCAAGGGCAAGTTCCCTTGTATTCGCCAGTCGCGAAATCCCGATATGTGAAACCCCGAAATGGTTTTACACAAATAGGTTTTGGTGTTTCGGCACCCGGGAAACCCAAGGGCAAGTTCCCTTGTATTCTCCAGTCGCAAACTCCCGATATGCGAAACCCTGAAATGGTTTAACATGAATAGGTTTTTGGTGTTTAGGTGTTTCGACGTTTCGACACCCAGGAAACCCAAGGGCAAGTTCCCTTGTATTCACCAGTCGCGAAATCCTGATATGCGAAACCCCGAAATGGTTTAATGCAAATATGTTTTGGTGTTTCGACGTTTCGGCACAYAGGAAACCCAAGGGAAAGTTCCCTTGTATTCGCCAGTTGCGAAATCCTGACATGCGAAACCCCGAAATGGTTAACGTGAATAGGTTTTGGTGTTTAGGAATTTTGGCACCCAGGAAACCCAAGGGCAAGTTCCCTTGTATTCGCTAGTCATGAAATCTCGATATGCGAAACCCCAAAATGGTTTAACGTGAATAGGTTTTGGTGTTTTGGTGTTTCAACACCTCAGAAACCCAAGGGCAAGACCCCTCATCTTCACCAGTCACGAAATCCTGGTACACGAAACCCCAATGCACTCTGTGAACGAGCCCTAGGCCATCGAACAGTGTCTAGTGGTAGAGAGGAGGAGTCTCGAAAGAATCTAGACTGCCCATTTGTAGGGACGCGTGGCGAAGATCTAAGGCCACCGGGGTTCTGGACACCAGGGGAATAGGAGTGAAGACCTCACCAGAAATCCTGAAAGATAGAGTGTTGGGATTAAATCTGGGTCATTGATCAAGCTGATGATCTGGGCCATAGAACCATATGATACTAGTCTTTCGGGTTCCGAGGATTTTAAAATAAAAGGAGGAACGCTTGCATCGCGAAATCCCGATATGCGAAACCCCGAAAGCATTTAAAGGAACAACGCTAGGTCATAGGACTGGTCGTATGAAAACCGACCCAAGGGAGGAGCTAAGGATCTATTAGACCCTTTCAAGTTTCGGCATTTCGAAAGACAGAGAACAAGGGAACGCTTACATCGTGATTCCCTGAATCGCGAAAGCCAGAAGCACCTTTTTGGTAAGGCCTGTGGTCATAACCAACGATCACATGGGAGAGAATAAGGGAAGGGAGGGTCTGCACTAGGCCCCATAGAAATTCAGGAATTCTGTTCCTCGAAGAAAAGACGTAAAGAAGAAAAGAAAATCTTTGTTGTCGTAGTGGGTGTGTTACACCGCAAGGCCAAAGAAACCAGCAAATCCCCTCACCGACCAAGGGTGAGGGTTCCCAAGAAATCACAACGCATGAAGCAGATGCAACAAATGAGAAGGAGATACCAGAAGCTAAGACGGAACCAAAATCAACACCCGGGAAGAGCACAACATCCGCACGCAAACAGATGGAGAGGGTTCTCCATAACCCTCAACAATGTGCATAATTGATGCAACTATGCATAGCCAGAACAGAGGTTCTGACTCTCTTTCCCTCAGTGCTAAGGTTGAGGATCACACTAGGACCATCAACAAAGGAGGAGGTAGAGACCTGCTCGGAGCATTCAACGGCCAGTAAACTTCCATTGCAGACATGAGCACCCAGATACGCAGCCCCTTCATCCGCTGACCTGGTACAGTGGCCAATGAATCACTTATTTGGATTGATCAGAGCATCAACTAATCAAATGGAGAAAAGGCTCCAGTAGGCCGAGAGGTCTGTCGAGCTCACAAGGGAGGAAGCGTTCCTTGAGCGATCATCAAGACAGCAAGAAGAATAGGCCAAGGCCCAGATTAAGCACATACTGGAAAGAGTGCAAGAAAGGATTATTGAAGCTTGGCCAGAGATTCGCAAGGTCGCACCCCAACTGTCGGAAGCCAGTGATGCAGGTGAGCCGGAGCACCAAATTGAGTTTTTCCAAGGAGAATGGACACAACTCACCACTCGCGTTGAGCATCTGGAAGCACGGTTATGACAGACTCAGCAAGAAGCAGAGAAGCATCCTCAGAAGTTGCAAGAGCAGATGCAGAAGATAGTACTGCAAGGCAATGATGCACCAGCAGCACTACACAAGTACACAAAGGAATGCACAAATATTTTCAGGGAATTCAGTGATTCGATGGGTATCATCACTTGACACAACCAGGTCTTGGAGGAGGTGCGCACCAAGATCCGGGTGTTGAATGAAAAATTCGTAGCCACGATGGATCCGATGGAGCAATAGCAGAAGTTCGACCAAATCCAACAAGTGGACAACGAACTAAACACCCTCTTTGAGGCACAGTCCATAGAAAAGAAAGAGTTGCATGACTTCTGACCTATCATTCAGACAGTGTACATGCAGATGCATCAAGTTGATGCAACAATAGATTTCGAGTGGAACTTGTTGGTCGCGTCCAAACCAAAGGGGTGTAGTAAAGAGGCGACCCAACAGTTTGTTTCCGAGGCATCACTTCTCGCCAGGAAGTGGAAGGATAAAGTTGGAAACTTTCAAGGATTGAAGGAGTGAGACTTAGAGTTGGTCCCAGAGATGGGCCCTTTGTTTGAAAGGAAAAAGAAGAGAAAGCACAAACAAAAGAGCAGAAGGAAGAAGAAAAGGAGGACAAGGGAAAACAACAGATGCTTCTGGAATCTGCGAAAGAACCAAGCACTTGACTTGAGGGTGAGTCAATATTTGTCGTTGGATCCTGTTGGGCCCTTCGTTTTTGGGATAAGGAATCACACAAGTTTGACTGAGCACAAGTTTCACAAGCTTCAGAAGAAGCAGGATAGCAGAGCAAGAAAGATAAACAGAAATCAATTGCAAAAGGCAACGCAACGCCAGCTAATAAACAAACGATTGCAATAGAACAAGAAAGCATGCAAGCCGAGATGAAAGACACAACCCAGCTTATATATAGGGATGAACATGATTGTAAAAGGGTTGGTTGCATGTAGCTTGGTTAGTTAGCTAGTGATTCAGCTGGATTGTGATTAAGTTCAGTCCGATATTTCCCTGTTTGTAAGTTTTTTGTCAATCAAGTCAAGTCAAGTCCTAAGTCTGTAATGTAAATCAACATATCAGTCTGAGAATTGGAGCTCCATGACATGAGTCCAGAGCCAAGAGTTTGTACAAAGAACTACTATGTATTTATGAGTCTGTAATTAAAGAAATATTCTGAAGCTAATATGGAGAAGGACCTTAAATTTAAAAATATGATGTCTCTGTGTGTTTTACTTATGCATTACAGTACTTCTTTATGGTTTACAAGTTCTACTTGATGGTTATTTGTTTAAATGCTTGTTCGCAACATAAGTAGGTTTGATTCTTGCACACATAAGATTCATATCTATTCATGTCTCTTGCGAAAGATCGAGATGAGTCCTGGAGGTTCTCTGAATCCTCCTAAGTATTTTCCTTACCCTTCCTTATCTAATTGTCTCAGCATCGCTTCGGGTGAGAATTCTTCTCTTTGGAGGAGATGAAAATGCCAGTGCTCTAGATTAATCAGTACCTTTTGTTGATAACCTGAGAAGGATCCTGGTCTGATCAAACTTGTGCCAACAACTATGCTTTTTCATCTCATAGCTCCACCATGTATTTTTCGTGGCTTCGATCAATTAATGTCATGGAGGTATGGATCCACATTGTATCTTCGGTGGCCATATCCTTAGTCAGTATTTTCATGGATCCTTGGTGTATTGGTTGACAGTCGTTCTTTGAGTCATCTCGTGTTCTGAGCGTAGGTATGCTTTCCTTGAAAATGGAACATATATTAATATTGTTTGATGATTGTTTGCAGCTTCTGCCAAGTTCTCCCACTCTAGCACCCTTGCATTGAAGAATTTGTAAATTGTTTCAGCCATCAGTTTCTCTATTGACCTCACACTTTAGGGGGAATATATTACACATCAAAATGTCACACTTTAGTTACAACACCCTAAGTGTCACAAGTGTGATGAGTGTCGCAAAGTGACATATGCACCTCAGTGAGTTTCACATGCACTATCAAAAGTGTCATATGCACCTTCCCATGTGTCACATTCACTTTGTGAGGTGTCACCACTGCTTGAAAACATTAAAAAAAATCTTCTTGACCCCTAAGGCATATGAGAGGAAGAAACCCATCATTTCTAGGTCAAAACACACTAGGTATTTCCAAGGTGAAGGGGGGAAGGATTGGAGTATATGAAACCTATGATCTTGGGGGAAGATTTCAGATATCAAACATTTTATCTTGGTAGATTTGTGCAAGGGATGGACAAGGAGATCTTGGAGAAGTGTTGCATCATCATCCATGGTTTGTAAATATTCTCGTTGGGCTCTCATTTGAATAAACTTTGCATATTTCCTTCAATCTTGTGTATTCTTACATATGCTTGTCTATTGTCTCTTGAATTGTCGTAGATGAATTTGTTTGATCTAACCAACTAGATAAGGTGGTAGTGGTTTCTCTTTTCTTCCTATTGCGGGTATCAAGTTGCACTAGAGAGTTTGAGGATCAAGCTTAGATTGGAAGCAACGAGGACAAACTTCGAAAAGAGGTGCATCATACTCTTTCTCCCTCTCTCTTTCTGATTGGTTAAACTTTAGTTCAAAGGGATTTTAGTGTCCACTTTTAGGTTTTTCTGTCTTGGTATAGGGGTCTATAATCCAAGGGAGGTTTCATATGTCCATAGATGAAACATTTTGTAACAGATATGGATAGAATGACATAAAAAATTTAACCATAGTTTATCATGGATTGGGGTGGTGGAGTTTATTAGAAGAGCTTATGTGGATAGAGATACAAACATAACACAAAAGGAAATTGATCTAGCATATGGTGCAAAAGATATAAAGGTAAGCATTAACCATTGTTTTTAGTTTTTATTTCTCATTTATGTGTTTTTTTTTCTCCCTAAATTTAACTTGTACATATATTTATCAATTGAAAATGCATTTTTAACATGTCATGCATGCAATTGAAACATCAAAAAGATATGTGGTGTAATAATTGAAACTATCACACCAAACAATGGGATGATTAGAAGAAAACCCACAACATCTAGTTACTAATATTTCCCATAAGAGTGACAGACATCCAATCACATCTAATTTGAGACACCATGATTATTTGGAAGATATACTTGATAAATACTTGAAATCATTAAACATAGTTTTCTATAAGGTCAAGTGGTACAGATTATTGCTACAAGATTATGAAAGCACTATTATTGATTATTTTACTGGATTTATCATGATTAATACGAGTAGGTATGAGCCTAATACGGGGCCCTATGTCCTTCGAAGTCAATGTGGGAAATTCTTTTATTAATAGGTGCTAGATGGAGTAGGTTGGTCATTTGTTGTTTAGGTATGATACAAGAGGAAGGCCTATAAAGTATGTACCATAAGAAGATGATTATGAAGAATACCGAGGATATCTAGCAGAGAAGGAATAAATGTCGAATGAAGAGGTCCATGAAGTTGGCACCAATCATTAATTCACATCTTATGGATCATGTTGGTGATGACTATTATATGAATGATGATTTAGTGGTAGACATCCCAAATTTGGTTATGGACAATTCTTACAATGATTCTAAAGGTTTGGATGCTAATTTCAATCTTGATGAGTCAGATATTGAAAATTTGGATAAAGTTCAAAATCAATATGAACTAGATATGTAATAAACCTTATTTAATAAAGTGAAGGCTTGGACATTTTGAACTAATATTTAATGCTAGAATTTGATTAATATATTGTATGTTGTCCCAAATTGTATGACTTTTATTTTTTATCCTATAATGATTGTATGCTTAAACACCTTTATTATATTGGATACAGTAATGGGAAGTATAAAGTTTGAATTGGAGTTTCTTTACATAAGTCAGTTGAAAATAACCTTGCATACCCTTAATTAGCATGAAGTGCCCATAATTACTCCTTAATTAACCCCTAATTAACCCATGATTTTCTCTAAATGACACTAAGTAAACCCTAATTAACTTATCATTATCTCTAAATGACACTAAGTAATCCCTAATTATCCCTAAGCAACTTGTAATTACCCTAAAATACACAAAGGTAAGAAAGAGAGAGAGAGAGAGGATTCATGTGGTAAAATAGTCCAGTATATCTAACCTTAAGGAGGCTAGAGGATGGATTTTTAAGAATATATACATTTTTAGCCAAGCTCTAGTAGTAACAAGTATGTGGAGATTAGTGGACAATGAAGGTTTATTTGGGGGGATTGACTAAAAAGATATATATTTGAGAAGGTAGTATGGAGGATTAGATGAGGAAAGAAATGAAATCTTCAAAGGGAGCATCCATAATTTTGAAATCTCTAGTCAAAGTCTCTCCCCTAGTCAGTGGATGGTTATCTTGGAAAGTAGGAAGGGAAAATAAGGTTAGAATTGGAGAAGATCCATGAATAGGATGTTTTAATAATAACAAACTTTTGGTTCTCTTTTGGAAGTTCTACATGATTCAAGCATTTTTATCTTAGAGGATTCTTCCTCTCATTCTAAGATAGATGATTGGAAACAAGGATGAAATTTTTCATAGGATTTGGAGCGAATCCTTCCAATTAGAAAATGGAAAAAATAGGTGGGAGAGCGACTCTTTGTTAGAGTGTTTTAAGACAAATATATAGAAACACATAAAGCTCTTCCTTGGTTTGTTATTTGGGGTATATGGATTGCAAGAAACTCAGTGATATTTCTAGGAATATAGATAAATCCTATGTAGGTTGTTCACTAGATAAGATTATCCTATGGTGGATCTTGGAACGCTAAAAAGGAAAACTAGAGAGAATCCTCAAAAAACCTGAATTTGATTATTCAAAATTATGGGGTTTTTTTATGGAGCTTGTCAAGTAACCACAAACATGTGCATTTTGGGGGTATGTTATTCTTATCAAAAATATTTGTATTTCTCTAAAGTTTGCAGTAGGCCAAGGATCAAATAACAGGGTCGAGTCATATTCTATATGGTTGATAATAAAAGGTGTTCACAACCTATCTAGGAGGGTCCTTTTAAATGTAGAATATGTTCACAACCTAGATGTAGAATATGTTCACAACCTATTTAGGAGGGTCTTTTTAAATGTAAAGGAATGAGTGTTTTAAGACTAAAAGAATGTCATAAAGATGAATCAATATATATTTGAATATAAGGTTTTTTTTTCATGGAAAATAATTGTCCTAAAATACTCCTAATTATCATTAATTAGCCACCACTTACCTCTAATTAACCGGATTTACCCATTATTAACCCATAATTACTCTTAATTCATCTTAATTAACTCTTAATTATGCATATGTAACCTATAATTGACCCTAATTAACTTCTAATTAACCCTAATTACCCTTAATTACCATGAAGTATCCCTAATTACCTCCTAATTGACTCTAGATTATCTTAATTCCACTAATTAACCCTAAAATACTCCTAATTAACCCTTAAATACCCTTAACTAATCCTAACCTCAAAATGTCACTAATTATCCACTAATTACCCTTAATTAATCCCTAATCACCCTTAATTGACCCTTAATTACCCCTACATAGCATGATTACCACTAATTAACCTTGAATTACCTCAAATTAACACTAATTAACCTTGAATTAACCTAAAATTACCCCTAATTTCCCTTAATTACCCCCAAGTAATCTTTGGTTTCCCTATTTAACTCTTCTTTAACCCCTAACTAACCCTACTTACTTCTAATTACCATAAAGTATTACCCATATTTACTCCTAATTGACCCCAAATTACCACTAATTAATCCTTAATTAATTGTGAATTGTCCATAATTAATCCATATTTACCTTTTCTACTTATCTCATAATTACCTTGTCTACTTAACCCCTAATTTCCCTTAATTACCCATGATTATTTGTGATTGACCGTTTATTCACCCATAAATACCCATAAATACCCTAATTACCAATAATTAACCCCTATTTACCATGAACCAATTTGTGAGTCAAACTAACAAATCCATAAACTTATTTGGTGGTTCGGTGACCTTTTGCAAGAAAAGAAAATAGGGTACCCCACTCCACCCAAACCCAAAGTTAGTGTTATATAATAACAAACTTTTGGTCCTATTTTGGAAGTTCTACATGATTATAGCATTTTTAGCTTAGAGGATGCTTCCGCTCATTCTAAGATAGATGATTGGAAATAAGGATGAAAAATTGCATAGGATTTAAACCTACAAAATTATTTAGATGTGGAATGGTTCCAATTTATATTACAATTAAAGCATAAGGAGTTAGATTATTAAGAGTGGAGATGATATTAATTGGTCTAACAATAAAGGCTCATGCACATATATTGCCAAACTAGGTTATGGTGCTAATATGGAAGTAGAAGTGGGGGATTAGAAATGATAGTAGAAGATAGTTTGGAACCAAACTTTACTCTAAAGGAAAGGCTCTGTATGTGGTTAGAATTATTAAACAAAATTTTAACATGGGACAATGGGAAAAAAATAAATTGGAAAGGTTTTAATGAAACAATGTGAAAAAAAAAATGGAGAGGGTTTATAAGTTGTATTTTGTGTAAAAATAGTGATGAAACTACTAATCACATCTTTGTTAAGTACCCATCTATAGAGGTTTGGAGTGAGCCTTACAATTAGCAAGTGGAAAAAATAGGTGGGAGAAAGACTCTTTGTTAGAGTGTTTTAAGACAAATCTATAGCAACACATAAATCTCTTCCTTGGTTTGTTATTTGGGGTATGTGGATTGCAAGAAACACAATGATATTTCAAGGAATATAAAGAAATGGTTTGTTATTTGGGGTATGTGGATTGCAACAAACACAATGATATTTCAAAGAATATAAAAAAATGATATGTAGGCTACTCACTAGATAAGATTATTCTATAGTGGATCTTGGAATCTTGAAAAGGAAAATCCAGAAAGAATCCTCAAAAAAACTGAATTTGATTATTCAAAAGCATGGTTTTTTTTTTTTGTATAAAGCTTCTCAAGTAACCAAAAGTATGTGCAGTTTGGGGGTATGTTATTCTTATCAAAAAATATTTTTATCTCTAAAGTTTTCAATAAACCAAGGATCAAATAATAGGGTCAAGTTTTATGCTCTATGGTTAATAATAAAAGGTGTTACAAACAAAGGCAGTGACAAGTTATAGGTTTTTATCATTCAAAKCTTTTTATGGGATGGGAAAATGGTYAGTGTCAAATTGACAATTTGTTTCTAATTCAAGTTATGAATATATTTCTTGAAGTTAAAAACAAATTTTATGATATYTCATTCACATATATTTATAAATACTTTAATTATGAAGTGGACAAATTATCTAAATAATATTTAAATTCTTCTAGGAATAATTTTTTTTGAGTATGAGTTCAACAACGGAGAACTTTATTTAGAAAATATTCTTTCACTTTATTAAGGGTAATTCTAATTTTTTTTAGAGTCATTTTTTTTTTGAGTAAAAGTTCAAGAAACTCTATTTGGAAAATATTCATTCACTTTACTRAGGGTCATTCTATTGATCTTTGTTTTCTAAAAATGGTGTTTTCTATTAAAGCKTGAAAAAGCACTTTTATTTGTATATATGTTTTGGTGCTTTCAACAAAAAGAGACTTGAAATGGCCGAAGACTATAATAAGTAGATGTAAAATGTMTAGGAGGGTATTTTTAGGAGAGTGTTTTTAAATGTAAAGGAAAGAGTTTTTTAAGACTTAAAAAAATGTCATAAATACGAATCAATATATATTTGAATATGAGGTTTTTGTTCATGGAAATTTGTTTTCTTAAAATACYCCTAATTATTTTTTAATTACTTTTAATTGATCACCTCTCACTTCTAATTAACTTGAGTCACTTATAATTATCTTTAATTTTTCTTAATTAATTCTTGATTATGATTAAGTAGCCTTTAATTAACTCTACTTACCTATAATTAACATTTAATTAACCTCTAATTAACCCTACTTACCCCTAATTACCATGAAGTATTTCTAATTTCCTCCCAATTGACCCTTGATTATCTCGATTCCACTAATTAACCCTAAAATACTCCCAATTAACCCTTAAATACCCTTAACTAATCCTAACCTCAAAATACCCCTAATTGTCTACTAATTACCCTTAATTGACCCTTAATTACCCCTACATACCCCGATTACCATTAATTTACCTTGAATTATCTCAAATTAACACTAATTAACCTCAAATTAACCTCAAATTACCCCTAATTTCCCTTAATTACCTCTAAGTAATCCTTGGTTCCCTAGTTAAACCTTCTTTAACCCCTAAATAACCCTACTTACCTCTAATTACCATAAAGTATCCATAATAACCCCCAAAACTAACCCTTAATTGATCGACAATTACCATTATTTACTCCTAATTGACCCCAAATTACCTCTAATTAACCCTTAATTAACTGTGAATTATCCATAATTAATCCATATTTACATTGTTTATTTATCCCATAATTACCATGTCGACTTAACTCCTAATTACCTTTAGTTACCCATGATTATCTTTGATTGACCCTTAATTCACCCATAAATACCCTAATTACTAGTAATTAACCCCTAATTGCCATGAACCAATTTGTGAGTGAGACTAACAAATCCATAAACTTGTTTGGTGGTTTGGTGGCCTTTGCCAAGAAAAGAAAATATGGTACCCCACTCAACCCAAGCCTTAAGTTTGTTTTATATAATGATGTCCCCCCAACCTCACATGCATCTATTAAAATTAGAATATGATGGCAACTTATTCATTTGAACAATTAGGGTTGAAGTGCATTAGGGTTTTTTGTTTTGTTCCATTCAATCCCCTCTTTCTCTTGTGGATCTCAATACTTAAATGAGTAAAAACAATCTAATTGATGCTCTCACTAGAGAAATGGCCTCTACCATAATGATTCCACCAAACTGGGATCTAATTGAATGCATTGGGTGATATTTGCAAACATTTTGCAATCACTCATTAGAAGAAAAGGAAAAGATTTTCCAAGCCATTATGCATAAATTTTATGTCGAAGTCATATTATGCAGTAGGGCCTCCTTTTGATATTTATGTTAATTCAATCTAGTGTCTCACTATTGTCATCAACCATGGCCATTGGGAACATGATATCAGTGTAATTGCAAACATGAGTTTGAATGATGGATGCACCAGTATATTCATCAATGGCATATATGTTAAGTCTACTAGCCAGATTCTTACCATCCTCCTTGACATCTATTTCCCATCTCCAAATGGAGGACCATGCTTGAAAAACAAATGCTCATGGCTAGGCGGATTATAGGTGCCCCCTTGGGATCATTTCGTCTCGACCATTCAACCCAAAGAAACGCCTTCATTGGATACAATGCATTCATCACATTCCATTGCAAGTAAAAGTGGTGACACATCCATTAAATTTAGCGACGACATCAATTTTCTCTTTTGAAGATGCCCAGCTTGAACATATGAATGATAATTACAAAACATCTCCACCTAGTGGCATGTATGGGAACCTGATTATATATGTATCAATGATGTTTAGGAATGGAATAAAGCTACTTTTATAAAGATACCTTATTCCTAAGTAGGCATCTCCCATGCTCACAAGACCCTTAAATAGATTCTTTAGTTGATTTGTCAATGACGCTCCATAAACGCTCCATTAACAATGTAGGATAGCTTTCAAGGGCAAAATTCCAATAAAGACATATATGTCTTTTAAATTAAGTATAGCTTTATATATAAGAATTCCATTCTAGCTACATGACACCTTGGAGAATGTTTTTTTAACCATGGGAATCGATAACTCATTGGAGTGATCTAGGCTAGGCTCGAGATCAAACCAATTGGCTATCACTATAACCCAAGATTACATCCAATATTCCACAAGCCACATATACCAATAACGTGTGACCCAGCAAGGATTAAGGCATCCCGAGGTGCCACATCGAAGTGGATCTATATCCTAAGAGGCGACTACCCTTATAGCCTTATCACAACTGGCCAGCATGTCCCTTGTGGGAATTGAACCTGGGTGGAGAGGATAACAAACATGCTACCCAACCAACCGAGCTAAACCTATGTGACAGAAGAGAATGTTACTAACCTCTGACAAAAAATATCAAAACAACCTCGAGCATTGTTGTATATCACCTGACACATTTATTACAAGAGCAAGGCATGATCGAGAGTAGATCCATTGAGAATATGATAAGCACTAAATACCAACATCCAATATCAATATTGACCAAAAGGATCCCAATGGTGAAAAAAGACTAAATATCTCTCTAGTACCACCACATTGCATCCCCTATAAAGAAAATGGGGACACATATAGTTGTCATCAAACTCACAAAATAACTTAGCTGAACTATAAATTCATAACACTAAACCTATAATAAAAAACAAAAATACCTATAATAGAAAACCAAAATCACTTATTTAAACCATAACAAAGAACGTCATAGCTAAAAGCTCAATGCATATTAGTCATATTTTAAACCTCAATGTCTAGTCATTGTGATGAATTTGAGATTGATGTCATCATCAAACAAGGTACATATAACTAACGCATGATAAAAGGCCTACATGATAATATTGGCGAGATAAGGTAAGTATAGCGTGGAATGTCACTAAGTAAATAAGTTGATAAATTTGTTTTTTAATAAATTTAATTTTAATTTTTTATTTTTGACAAAATTCCATGTAAAGTGTGAAACTCAAAAAGTTTTTTTTTAATAAAATTCCATAACTTTCATAAGTGATCTGTGAAACTCTATTGTAAAATTCCCCAAAACAATTCCACTTAAATTTTGGAGATGTCGACTTACTCAAATAACTTGATGGGTTTGCTCGAAAGTTCGAGACAATGATATGGAATGATGATCAAGTAAGAATTTGAAATTAATTTTATTATTTAATTTAAAATTATATTAATTTTGTTTAATCTATTATATGTGTCGTAGATATATTTATGAAAAAATTGTATTATAACAAATTTTATGAAGTGTAAATTAATTGGTTTTTATATAGTTTAATTCGAAGTCAAATTTTATCAAGAGGAGTTGAATGTAAAAGTTAAAAAATCATCATTTCATAATTACCCTAAGGCAAAGTTATTTGTCAAAAAAAAATTAGAAATTTATTAAGACTTAACATATCCTTGGTAACAACATTCCACTTTTAAGCAAATCAAATCGTTCTTCCATATTACATTGGAAATGTAACCGACCTAGACACAGACACAGAGACATACTTGGGAAAAATAAATCCCATCCCTTTATTTACGACTTTCAACGAAAACATTTACAGCTAAGACGGCACAGCAGCCCGTTAAATATTAGCTGTACCCTGCTGGTATATCTGTACACACGCTCGAGAATATAGATGCCGTATCAATGTAGTCACACGTGTGAGAAAATATCTCCATCAATCAACCGCCGCAATATTAGATCTTGCAAAACATTATTCAAAATGATCCTTGAAGACTTTCTAAGGTAAGGCAGGTGGGTCCGTTTAAGATTTGCCGCGTATTTCAAGTATCCGTTCGTTTATTCCTTCTGTCGTCTCGTTGCTCGAGAGGAGACCGCAAAAATTAGTTTGAACATGTTCAGACCCGGCAGCATTTTCGTGTAATGTTCAGGAGTGAGTGAGTCCTGTAAATTTTAAATTTTAATGTTATATGTTAAACGTTAAATGTGATATTCATTTAAAATTTGGTGAGAAATTGTTAGATTTGTAGATTTGATTAAGGATATTTATCTAAAATTTTCTAAGAAATTTTTAAATTTGTAGATTTGAGTAATTATTTCTGTATAATCTTAATGTTTTATAAATTTTTCAGCATATTGAATAGATTTCTATATTCAAAAATGAATTTTAAATACTAAAAATAATAATTCATGTAAATTTATTGATTGAATTCTATTAAAAAAATCATTTCGTAAAACATTCAACATGTTAAATCTATTTGTGAATGATTTTGAATAACAAAAATAATAATTCGTATGAATTTATATGGTCGAATTCTGCCCAAAATCATTTAGCAAAACGATTGTACATCACCTTTTAATAATTCTTTTTTGTTAGAAGTACTTTACTCCGCGTTTTTCCATTATCTGTGATCGGTTTACTGGTCGACAGTTGTTAAAAAACACGTAGACAGAACGTTCAGATGGAATCCGAATGAATAATTTAGGAATATGTTCAGAACAGCTCCGAAGAAAAAATTCAGAATACAAAGGTAATCCTCACAATGAATGCAAGTAAAATGCCGTGGGCCAATCGATTACTAAATCGTTTCATTTTTGACGTTTTTGCAATTGTGATTTTTGTTCAAATTGGACAGTTGAAATGGTAATGGTAAAGAAATCCCAAATTTTAAGTAATAATTGTGATGTATTTTAAACTTTTTTTGAAACTGTGTTGGAGATGGGCATATTTAATGATCTTTTAATCATAAATTCCAATTATATGATTATCAATTGAAGAAATTTTTTTTCCAAGAAAAAATTACTCAAGATTATATTTATAATATAATTTTCTTTACAAAGCAAGCTCCGATCAGCTGAATACCAAGATAGGTAACAGCATTCTTGCTGAGGAAACTAACTGAACGGCAGGAAGGAACAGACCCACAGCATCAATTGAAGAAGTTGACATATTTTTAGTAGTCCTTCCAAATCAATGAATGAGATTTCATGTTCATAACTTTTTAGTATTTTTGAATACATTGGATAATCTGTTTACTTTTTAACATTTATTTAATATGATTAAGAAATTACTATGTGACCATCTAATTGTTAGGTTCAAGTGATTAACAAACTTACTTGAAATTAAAATTTTATTTCACTATTAACTTTTTCTTTTTTACAGTATTAGCTTTACATTTCAGTCAAATTTGATTTACATTTCAGTCACTTTTACTATATCTACCATACACCTACACCTACTAATAGCAGTGGACATATTGGAATTAAAATATATTGATGGTTGTGGCGATGCATGCCGGCCATCAACTAGCAACAACTACATTTATGTAAAAAGTGGTTGATATAAGTTAATCGACGCCATTTTCCACTTTTTTAAATTAATAGTGCCAATTGACTTATATCAACCACTTTTTACATAAATGTGGTTGTTGCTAGTCATATTTTCTATGAAAATCATAACCAGCTTAATGAATTCTATAATTTCAAGAAAATAATGGTTCTGGCTTTGGATATGTTGCGGCTGAAAGATTTGTATTTGGATCTGTCTCTGCTAATAGTCATGCTCGATTCTTACGTCGGTAATCGAGATGGTGGTTTTGCTCTTTATGGCGCAGCGTTTACCTTTTATGGTCTGGTGTCTCGCTTTCTCCGGTCCCCATTAGGTCGAATAAATAATGAATTCCACACTGCAGTAGAATAAATAAAACTGAGCAAAAAGAACCGTGTTTGCATACATAGCGAAGGCAAGCATTTCTATCTTCAGAAATCTGTGGGCAGAATAGAATTAAGCTACAACGATTTTAATTTAATGTAATATGGTGTTGCAGGTGCACAATTTATCAATGGAGTTTAAATGGGCACTTTTTGCATTTCTATCCACAGGAATTTTCTGTGGACAGAATAGAATTAAGTTACAGCAATTCTAATGTAAGGCAATATTGTGTTGCAAGTGTATAAACCAGGGAAATAGTTAAGGCAATTTGCTGTACAATGAGCTAAACCCTAAATAGGGTTTGTAAATGAAATACGCGTATCTACGTTCATTAGCGACATAAATGTGGCTGTGCTAGTTTTTATGGACCAATCAATCTATATTTTCAGAATTGCAATTCAGATCCAAATATCTTTATTAAGCCGAATTGCAACCGAAGCCATTGAAAATTAAAAGAGGCGATCTAGTTAAATCGTTAGAGTGCATGTCACGGCGCGGTCTAGTTATAAATCTCTTCATCTGTGATTTCGACGGTTGAGTGCATGTCACGGCGCCTGATCCGCGCCCTACGATGAACAAAATCTGTGACTCAGTCATGAAATCCTTTACAGTAGGTTTCACGTTATTCCAAAATCTTTATGGAAAGATGAAGTGAATTGATGTATGGAGATAAGTTTTATCATGTATGGACGTAACAGTAAGTTATCATTTCTGTCAGAAAACTTCGGATGAGATCGCTGGGTTATGACTGCACCAATATCATGACGTTATACCCAGAACGCGCTCGGAGCGCGGTATACACCATCATGACCAGAGGCTATCTTTAGAACATACAGTTAACCATATCATGTAATTATGGCTCCCATCAGATTAAAAATTTTGATATCTCAACTAAAAAAAAAAAGCTAGTGAAATTGCTGCCATTTCAAAATTCATCTGCTGTAACATCTTCATTTTCATACTCAAAATCATTCAGTTCATAAAGATTAAGCATGCCATTTCAAAATTCATCCCCTGTAACATATTTATTTTCATACTGAAAATCATTCGGTTCATAAAAGATTAAGCAGACTGATTCAAGCCCAAAGCATAAAATACTCCATTATAACACTATTGCTACCAAAAGGGTGCCATACATAACTTAAATCTACCAAAAATCTACCATTCCTAAACTCAAATACATAACCGCAGGTAAAATTTGAACGACACTGCCTAGTGCCTACTAATACTGCCAAAAAAGAACATCACGACCATTAGCTAAACCGAAGATATAGTGAAAGGCACCCGAATGACGGGAACAGAATGCAGAGGATGAGCCATTTCGCATGACAGCTTAAGGACCTCAGACAGATCAACTGGATGTTCAGCATGAGGAAGCCATTGAAAATGATGGAGCAACTTAGCAACCCAGAGGTTAACAGTGGCAAGGCCCAATGCCTTTCCGGGGCAGACTCGACGACCGGCACCGAAAGGCGCAAGCCTTAAATCGTTGCCCCTTGGATCCACGTCTTCCCCGCCCTCCGACACCACAAACCTCTCCGGACGGAACACATGAGGCGATTCCCAAATGTCGGGGTCGTGAGTAATGGACCACATATTCACCATGGCAGTGGTGCCCGCTGGAACACACATTCCGTCGGCTATGTTGACATCTTCAGTGGAGAGACGGGCCCATGATAAGAGCGGTCCAGGTGGATGCATTCGCAGCGCCTCCTTCACCACCGCTTGGAGGTACGGCAGCTTTGGGATGTCCGAATCCTTCACGCTTCGGTCGTGGCCCACTACGGTGTCCAACTCTGCCTGAGCTCTCTTCTGAGCTTCAGGGTTCAGCACCAGTTCTGCCATGGTCCACTCTGTCAGCAGAGCCGTCGTGTCTGTGCCACGAAAAATCATCTCCTGCGTACATAAACCCCCAAAGTTAGTTAATGTCCCTCCCCCAAAATCAAGCGACTACATTCATAATCTTAAATACTAGTATCTCAAGTGAAATACAGTGATCAGGGTATGGAAATAGCGACCCAGAGAACAGCGATCATATCCTCCTCAACGAGCTTATCCTCTCCTTGCAACGACA